>MU619364.1:14046-54702 GCA_025201805.1 Parasitella parasitica | reverse complement strand
AAAAAAAAAAAAAAAAAAAAAAGTACATTGCTAGTACATTGTTACATGTGCAGTAACTCTTATTTATCATACGATTTTAGACCCAAGGTAATTACTCTCTCCTTGATCGTTTTTGTTTGTTACATTTTGCCCTCATCAAATGGAATCATCGTGTAATGCCGTCCAATCATGAGGGCCAGAACAACCTTCAACATCACGTCCCTTTTCAAGTGTGAGGTTGATTGTGAAAGGAACCCAGTCGCGCAGACAAACCTTTTTTTTTTTATTATTTTACGTAGTTCGTGTGTCATTTCGATGTCTGCTGCACACTTTGACCAAGGGATCGACGACCCTTTCGACTTCAAAACTGCTCAATTGTCTACGCTAGATGAACTGCTCAGATGTCCAATTTGCAAAGAGATATACAATGATGCGCTGATAATAACGACCTGTTTGCATTCCTTTTGTGCCCTTTGTATCCGCAGAGGTCTTTCAAACGAGCAAATCTGTCCAACATGCAGAAAACCGGCATACGAGAGCAATCTAAAACACAACGCTGACATTGATAGTATTGCAAATTCATGGCGGGAGTCTCGGTAAAAGAGTAGAGGCAATCTAGTAGTGCACATGTTTTAATAGCGCAAAATTAGACAGTTTCTGATATCAATAGACAGAATGGCAACTGCGCCTGAGCAGAATTCCACAATTATGCATTGCGATTATGACCCTATAGATGATTTTGCGTCCACTGATGACTTCAGGCCTTCGACATCCACATCTACCATACCAACTGCCTCATCCTCAAGGCGATCGTCTCGCTTATCTTTGCAAACAGTGTCTACAGCATCTTCGCTGCAAGATCCAATATGCGCAAATCAATCAAATATAAGCGCCATGGATACTTTTCAGTCCTCCCAACTGCCCATCTCTCCTTCTCCGAAATCTAATGCCAACACAACTACCAAATTAACAAGCACATCAATAGTAGAATGCCCAATCTGCTGTAAAAAAATGCGGTATAGTGTGCTTGATGTGCATATCGACAAATGCAGCCCCACAGAATCATACCCTGCTGCCTCAAGAAGCGAAAGCTCGTTATTTCCATTTAATTCATCATCCTTCTCCGTGCCCATGACGAAGGCTCCTAAATCCCTTAAATCGTAAGTGTTATCATGTAATCCTTGGATGAGAGGACAGTGGATTAACAGCAGAATTCGATACACGCAGCAGCACCGTGGATCTGGGTAAAAAGCCGATTAAGCAAGTGTATGCCATCATGAAAGATAGAGAATTAGTGGAGCTACTGAGAGTAAGTCAATGTTTGATATTCATAACTATCTGTTGAAAACTTACCTCAAATAGGCATTTAATTTGCCAGAGCATGGGAGTAGGGCACAGAGGATTTGGCGTCATAAAGAGTATGTCAATTTATACAATGCTAACTCTGACTCACGGCACCCGGTGAGCGCAAAGGTGTTGGTGCAAAGGCTGCAAGCTACAGAAAATGCACAGAATGTAGAAAAGCACAATCAATCCAAGCGAAAGGCTACCGATTCAGAGGAGCACAAAGTAAGTGTTTTTATCACATGAAATCAAGTTGTATGCAAGGTACGAGCTGTTTGTTCATTAGGCGACGTACGCAGATCAATATACGTCTTTGATCAACGACATCAAAAGAAAAAAAGCCAGTAGCAATACTGGTACGCATCCTGATCAATGATTTACCTGTGTATTCATACTCATCGCTTTTGTATTATTCCTTTAGAATCGACAACAAAAAAGTAACCATTGTATCATAGCTCAACTAATCATAGAAAAATAAAGCAAATTATTTGACTGTAATAATGCATTGCGGTCTTTGATGTAACACACAACCTTGGTATGCGAGACCTTTGAGAGTGCTGGGAACCATTAGGATCATCGACAATCCTAGGGTCGTTCTCCAGCCTTTCATTTACTGTTTTTTGAATATGAGTTTGCGTTGAGATAAAAATTTATTTGCGCTGACATTAAAAGAATATTTACGTCAAGGTAAAAATAGTTTTGCGTTGCTTAGTAATAAATTTTGCGCCAAGAAATTAGAAAAAAAATATATAAAATAACCTAAAATATCGTAAAGGTTTCAACTCCTTTTTTCTTTTATTTAGTTTGAATATTAGAACAAACATGCAAAGCGTTAGTAAATTTATTACTAATAGTGAAATTATTTCAGATAACGATATGGACACTTCATCTGACGATTATATGGAAGATGACGAGCAAGAAGAAATGGAAATTGAGCATTTCAGTTTGAGCGAAGAATGGATGGAGAAAATAAGACGCATTGGGAATGATTCTCTATCATATGTACGTGAATATATGGAAGTAGATTTAATAGAGGAAGAGAATGAAGATTTTTTTGGAGATGCTTTTCTCTTCGCAGAGTCAATGCCATTGAGAAAAAGACATACGGCTTTGAATGTTAAAACAAGAGGTTCTTACAGAAAATATACTCCTAAACAAGTTGAGAAACTCTTCGACTTAATAATCGAAGAAGGATTCACGACAAAAGCTGCAGCTTTAGCCACTGGGATTAATGTACGCACTGCCCAGAATTACGTTAAAACTTATAACAATGATCCTGAGAGACGACTTCCAGGATCTTATTCTAAACCTCATGGAAGACCTCGTAATAAGTTGACTGAGGAGCATTCTAAATTTCTAGTTGACTATATCGAAAAGAATACCACTGCTATATTAGATGAGTTAAAGTTAAAACTTTGTGAGAAATTTGAGGGTTTAAAAATCTCTATTTCTGCCATCCACAAACATTTAGTACATAAGCATAAAATTACGTTAAAGAAACTTGAAAAAATACCAGCAGCAAGAAATTCTGACAGAGTAATAGCATTACGAAAAGCGATTGTTGAACAATATAAGAGTGATGCAGATATGGATTTTTCTAAGAATTGTGTTTTTATCGATGAAGCAGGTTTCAATTTGCATACGCAAAGAAACCACGGCCGTTCATTAAAAGGCACACCTGCAAAGGGCACTGTACCAACTGGAAAAGGTGTAACATTTACAATTTTAGGTGCAATTTCTCAAGCAGGTATCATAAATATTGGAGTTAAAAAACCAGAATCAGCTTCTTCTAAAAAAAGAAGGGCAGATGGTAAGGAAGTAAAAATAAATGGCAAAGTTGGGACAAGAACTGAGCACTTTTTGGCTTATCTAAACAACGTAATGGATACACTGGATAAAAATAATATAAAGGGGCAGTATATTGTTTTGGATAATGCACCTATTCATAAGCCAAAAGTAATCAAAGCATTGATCGAAGAACGAGGACATAAGTGCATATATTTGCCACCATATTCTCCTTTCTTGAATCCAATCGAGGAATTTTGGTCAAAAGTAAAGGCTGGTGTTAGAAGAACACCATTGACGACAGATGATCGTCTCACAGATCGTATATGTGAAGCGGCTGGAAAAGTAACAAAAAAAGATTGTGAAGGATGGATTAAGCATTCAATATCATTTTTCCAGAAGTGTTTGAATGAGGAAAGAAATCTTTAAAATAGTCAGTAGGAGTGCAGCTTTCAACAGACGCACTCTGAATGCTCACTGAGATTTGAACAACATGAAAAAAAAAAAAAAAAAAAAAAAAAAAAAAAAAAAAAAAAAAAAAAAAAAAAAAAAAAAAAAAAAAAAAGGAAAGGAAAAAAGAAAAACGATAAAAGCAAGAAGAAAAGTTAATATTGAAATTAAAGGATAAAAAAGCCCATCATTTAATAACATAAATGCAATACATATGAATAAATACTGTACAACCATTAATATCTTAAAGCTTAACATAAATATATCTACAGTATTAAAATCGAACTGGGCAACTTCGATTACGGTCCTTTGTTGGGTCTGTCAAATCAATCAAATCAGTAAGTTTTACTGATGTTCGGCGTCTTTGTTGCATAATACTTGGTATATCAGACTTTTTACAGAACTTCCAAAAGACATGGCATACAAGTAGCAAGATATTCAAGTTTTTAAGGTTTGTGAAAACTGGAAGTTGTGCCAAAGAGGAAGGGAATTCAAGGTGGCCGACCTCATACATAACATAAAGTCCGTCATGGTCCAGTCTTGTTAGAAAAAATGTAATGGCAAATCCTATATTTACAAAATTAGCTACTCTCAAACACAAATCTATGGGTATAGTAGACATAAAAAAATTAAATTACCGTGGATTTGAAATGAAATTGAAGACTCCAGAAGGTGCAAGTCAATAGCTTCCTTGCTAAAACAAGCGACTCTCGCCAAGTCCATACATAACGCCGCTTTGTTACATATTGGCTGAATAATATACTTATAAAGTTCAAAAAAAATATAATTAGTTTTAAATTACGTTTAGAATAACAGTGTGTTAATGTTATCAGGATAATACTTAGCGTTGTTTTTGAATCTTCTTGACTTAAAATTACTGAAGTAAATTTTAAAGCTTCACAGTTAAAAGTAATGCGTAAGTGCCTTCTTGAAACTCATCTCTGGGGACATTCGCAATATAGTGAATGTCGCAAGAGAGATGATATCGGGAGGGTTCGCCAGTGAATACATATTTCTATTAAGGAATCACAGACTACTAGCTGCAACGCATTCAAGAAACATGAACAACCCATCTCCAGGGACATTTGCAAAATAGTAAACATCGCAGGGGAGACAGTATCCGGGGTTTTTCGCTTTATGATTCAAGAAGAAATATACAATTCTATCACAATCACAAACTACTGGCCACAGGGCATCTTCATGATTGGCACTTACAAAAACAAAAAGAAAAAAACAAGCACAATTTTTTTTTTTGAAGCCGTCAGAGATAAATGTCGCGAAGCCACTTTGTCATCAGTACTTTCCCACCCAAACCATTAAATGACCGAAATCGGAGTAAATGACCGCATTCTCATTTAGTAACAGCGTTTTTTTTTTGTCTTTTTTACATGAAAATGCCACGTAAGATTCCTGATGATGCAAAATGGTGCAAAGAGAATATTCAAACCTTAACAGCAAAAGCCTTCTTTGACGAATATAATTTTACCGACAGCCGAAAAGCTAATCGCAGATATAACACTATCTTACAGAAATATCTGGTTAATAATGAGAAAGTCCAACAATTGACACGAGAATTTACAGCATTCAAATTATCATCTGATTACAAAAATTACTGGAAGGAGAAACGACGAAATATTGTAAGAGATAGAATACATGGAATCTGCGCTGACTATGTCGGAGATGTTGCTGAACAGGAAGCTAATGAATTACGAAATGGTGATGAAGAACTGTCAACACAGACTCAAGCAAGAATTGGAGAAATTATACCTGATGCAGCAGCAAGCGAAGTCAATTTGAATGATGAACAAGCAAGGACACTCCTGTACGATGAACCGGCACAAGAACCTCCACATCACGAACATGTACAACAAGAGCCATTGAATGATATTCAAGATTGTTTCCGAATCTTTAAAAACGAAGTGAAACGTATAATACAGGGCAACCAGACTCTCAAGATGGAAGAACATGTTCAGGAATTATTGTCATTAAATAATATCCTCTTGCTACAACCCCTTCAGTACAGTCACTTGATGCGTTCAGTCTTTACTGATTCTTTGTTAGCCAAAATACATGATGAATTCCAGAAGAAAATTGAATTCCAGATATGAAGTTTACTCCAGCAGAATTTATGAGCATCGTTGAAAACATTATGAACCTAGACTCCGGAATCACATCAGTACTGTCAACTACTGCAGGATTATTACAAATTGCATCAAAGATGCCATATGAAAAACAGAGAGTCATAGTGGGTCTCGCTATGTTGTAAGTGTTTCTTCTCGTTGAATACCATTCTCCCTTTCTCACCTTCTCACCTTCTCACCTTCTTATCTTCGCCTTAGGATTCAAAAGTTGCCCAAGAATTCCATAAATGATGTGAGCGCCATTAGTGAAACTGAGCTCTGGAATACTTATTTCGACTCGTTGTTGTCTTGTGTTCTTGCTAATTCAGAAAGATCAGTATTGTTAAGGTGGCTAGACAAAGTTATTAGCCCCAGTTTGCCTTTGAGACCAGATGCTGTAGTTTCTATTGTTGACCAACTAAAGTTTAGTGCTACCCTTGGACACGGTGAAGTTAAAATTGCGGAACCAACATGTAACAAAGCGGCGTTATGTATGGACTTGGCGAGAGTCGCTTGTTTTAGCAAGGAAGCTATTGACTTGCACCTTCTGGAGTCTTCAATTTCATTTCAAATCCACGGTAATTTAATTTTTTTATGTCTACTATACCCATAGATTTGTGTTTGAGAGTAGCTAATTTTGTAAATATAGGATTTGCCATTACATTTTTTCTAACAAGACTGGACCATGACGGACTTTATGTTATGTATGAGGTCGGCCACCTTGAATTCCCTTCCTCTTTGGCACAACTTCCAGTTTTCACAAACCTTAAAAACTTGAATATCTTGCTACTTGTATGCCATGTCTTTTGGAAGTTCTGTAAAAAGTCTGATATACCAAGTATTATGCAACAAAGACGCCGAACATCAGTAAAACTTACTGATTTGATTGATTTGACAGACCCAACAAAGGACCGTAATCGAAGTTGCCCAGTTCGATTTTAATACTGTAGATATATTTATGTTAAGCTTTAAGATATTAATGGTTGTACAGTATTTATTCATATGTATTGCATTTATGTTATTAAATGATGGGCTTTTTTATCCTTTAATTTCAATATTAACTTTTCTTCTTGCTTTTATCGTTTTTCTTTTTTCCTTTCCTTTTTTTTTTTTTTTTTTTTTTTTTTTTTTTTTTTTTTTTTTTTTTTTTTTTTTTTTTTTTTTTTTTTTCATGTTGTTCAAATCTCAGTGAGCATTCAGAGTGCGTCTGTTGAAAGCTGCACTCCTACTGACTATTTTAAAGATTTCTTTCCTCATTCAAACACTTCTGGAAAAATGATATTGAATGCTTAATCCATCCTTCACAATCTTTTTTTGTTACTTTTCCAGCCGCTTCACATATACGATCTGTGAGACGATCATCTGTCGTCAATGGTGTTCTTCTAACACCAGCCTTTACTTTTGACCAAAATTCCTCGATTGGATTCAAGAAAGGAGAATATGGTGGCAAATATATGCACTTATGTCCTCGTTCTTCGATCAATGCTTTGATTACTTTTGGCTTATGAATAGGTGCATTATCCAAAACAATATACTGCCCCTTTATATTATTTTTATCCAGTGTATCCATTACGTTGTTTAGATAAGCCAAAAAGTGCTCAGTTCTTGTCCCAACTTTGCCATTTATTTTTACTTCCTTACCATCTGCCCTTCTTTTTTTAGAAGAAGCTGATTCTGGTTTTTTAACTCCAATATTTATGATACCTGCTTGAGAAATTGCACCTAAAATTGTAAATGTTACACCTTTTCCAGTTGGTACAGTGCCCTTTGCAGGTGTGCCTTTTAATGAACGGCCGTGGTTTCTTTGCGTATGCAAATTGAAACCTGCTTCATCGATAAAAACACAATTCTTAGAAAAATCCATATCTGCATCACTCTTATATTGTTCAACAATCGCTTTTCGTAATGCTATTACTCTGTCAGAATTTCTTGCTGCTGGTATTTTTTCAAGTTTCTTTAACGTAATTTTATGCTTATGTACTAAATGTTTGTGGATGGCAGAAATAGAGATTTTTAAACCCTCAAATTTCTCACAAAGTTTTAACTTTAACTCATCTAATATAGCAGTGGTATTCTTTTCGATATAGTCAACTAGAAATTTAGAATGCTCCTCAGTCAACTTATTACGAGGTCTTCCATGAGGTTTAGAATAAGATCCTGGAAGTCGTCTCTCAGGATCATTGTTATAAGTTTTAACGTAATTCTGGGCAGTGCGTACATTAATCCCAGTGGCTAAAGCTGCAGCTTTTGTCGTGAATCCTTCTTCGATTATTAAGTCGAAGAGTTTCTCAACTTGTTTAGGAGTATATTTTCTGTAAGAACCTCTTGTTTTAACATTCAAAGCCGTATGTCTTTTTCTCAATGGCATTGACTCTGCGAAGAGAAAAGCATCTCCAAAAAAATCTTCATTCTCTTCCTCTATTAAATCTACTTCCATATATTCACGTACATATGATAGAGAATCATTCCCAATGCGTCTTATTTTCTCCATCCATTCTTCGCTCAAACTGAAATGCTCAATTTCCATTTCTTCTTGCTCGTCATCTTCCATATAATCGTCAGATGAAGTGTCCATATCGTTATCTGAAATAATTTCACTATTAGTAATAAATTTACTAACGCTTTGCATGTTTGTTCTAATATTCAAACTAAATAAAAGAAAAAAGGAGTTGAAACCTTTACGATATTTTAGGTTATTTTATATATTTTTTTTCTAATTTCTTGGCGCAAAATTTATTACTAAGCAACGCAAAACTATTTTTACCTTGACGTAAATATTCTTTTAATGTCAGCGCAAATAAATTTTTATCTCAACGCAAACTCATATTCAAAAAACAGTACATCCAACAAACACAGTCAAAAAACCCCACTTCTTAATTCTTGGAGCACCAATAATGCTGGCATCAATGAATGCAGCATGATTCATTCATCATAAATGTTGCGTCAAAAACATCGTCCTCAAAAGAATTGAAAGAGAATATTTAGAAAATTTATACGTCCAATGCTACTTGAGTAGTTTCACATCTACTTTGTAAGCGTGGCTGGGACAAGGAAACATTATGATACCATACAGCTGCAATTCAGGATCAACAGAGAAATGGCGAAAAACTATTTGGGTTTAGAGCACATCATGCCAATATTTATCTACATAGGCGCCTTTTTTTTTTTTTTTTTTCCTAATTCATATACGTATATACGTATTTTCGTAAAAGCTAAAAGCTGATTCTATCTTTTAAAGTAAAACACAACATTACATATAAAACTGACATCGTCAATGTCAAGTGTGATTGTGTATTCTCATTATCCTAAATTACTTGAAGTGAGCTTAAGATCCAGCATACACACTAGGTGCAATTACTGATATTGACCCTGTCTACAATTAAGCATCTCACGTTGTCGTTTTCTGCAAAAAGGTGCTTGGGCGTAGGTTACCTTGCGTGTCGTCCACTGCATCAACTGAGCTTACGTTTGAGGTCTACAACTTGATTATTTCTATTATGTCTTTGATTCTAGACAAATCTCAGTTCATGGTTTTCACTGTTACCTTTATTGACGCGGGAGAAAAAACCGCATTATTTGGATGTACGTTGTGCTTAATACAATACTTGCTGCCTTTGCCTCGGCTTCCAAAGGTACCACTTCTTCAACCTTCGCTTAGGTAACCGTTGTATTTTGTGGCTAAACTTTTGCAGAGACCAGAAAATCCAAACTAGTAATTGCACACTTTCACACTGTTGCCTACACTCTAGCCTGCATTGTACACCAGCTTATACTGATGCTTTTATTTTCAAAAGACGAAAAAATTTGCCATTTTGCAAGACAAAAAATCTTCACAATCTACTTATAAATCCAGATGGATAAAGAGACGCTCCAAAGAAGTATAGAAGGAGAGCAAAAGTAAGCAAATGTTTGTGCTTCTGTAGTAACCGTACTCTACAAGATCTGTATGCAGTATGTTTCAATTCTTACGTTTTCTAAACTAGTCAATGATTTTTAGTACGCCTTCTTTTGAGTGAAATGTGGCAATTTTTGTTCTCTGAGTAACCTTTGTCAGTTGATGATCTCGCCTGTCTTTATTCCAAGAACACGGCAAGGAAGGAGCCGCAAGTCTGATAGCTTTGTTACTAAAACAAATAGAATCAAAGCCACAATGAAAACCATAAGGCTGCAATACATGACAGATCAAAACCTGAATTTGAAGGCCATGGGGCGCACTAGTCTCCATCTGGAGGATTATTTCTTCAAATATAGCTTCTGAATATTATATGTATTTTATTAATGCAATTGCATGTCCATGTGTGTCGTAAACATATGGACACAAAGTAATACTGCTGGCGACATTTCCTTGTTGAAACAGGTAGACGACGATTCCATCATAAACGTTTTACGTCTCTATTTGTTGTTGTTATGGCGTATATATATGCAATATAATCCCAACTCGGAATTTCCAGTTCTTTACTAGCCGGTTCTTGGAGAAGAAAAACCAAAGGGTAAATCACCATGTATCTATTCTTAGTGAAAATGGGTGCAATCCCGAGATTCTCTTTTCTTATTCCCTGATGTTTATAGCAGTTTACTATAATTAGGTTGTTTATGTACCACATACCTTTTATATACGCTGCAGTGTATAAAAGGGGGCTTCCTTCAAAGTCAACTATGATCTTCAAGTAAAACGTTCTTCCTTTCTTTTCCACTCTCTCTCTCTCTCTCTCTCTTTTGTTTTTTCGCTGGAAAAATGAAAGGTTTCATCAAATGGACATTTTTCTGTGCAGTTATTGCGCTATTCCTTGTCGTCTCAATTGATTCGCACCCCACACCAACATCAATTGCGGTTGTTAGACGGCAAGAGGACAATGATGTAAACGAGTTTCATAACGTCGGATCAAAGACAACCTCGACAAAAACAACCAGATCGACATCAAAACCAACAGGGAAGCCTCACTCGGATGGCAAGGGCTCTGGAAATACAGCGCCAATGGTCATTGCGGTTGGAGGAGCCGCTTGGTATAGTAAGTGCTGTTTTGCTACTGCTTTATTTCATTGTTTGAACTAAATGAAACTGTCGGCTAGCTGCTGTTTACGGAACAGAGTCTGGAATTTCTCCTCAGATGGCATCGCTGGGTGCGATCCTGATCGTATTAGGGTTATTTTTAGCTGCAATGGGGTTCCGTTTGGCCAAGGTTATGTTTGCTATCATGGGATTGCTGACACTCGGGTCTATGACTTGGATAGCACTGGCAAACCTCAGGCCAGAGGCGGGATACAGCCGAGACTCTATCACCATGATTGTCGTTCCCGTGGGCGTCGGTATCGTTGGAGCGATTGCTTATTATCTTCTTTGGACTATCGCCATGTATCTTAGTGCTGGTATATGATGATAACCCATATTCAAACGACTTTGTTACTAACACTAGCCTCTAGCCTTTGGCGGTTTTCTTTTTGCAGTGTACATCTGCACATGGAGGAGTGATTTATTGATTGTCCATGTAAGTCGCTAATTGTACGTAGTGAAGCGATAACAGGTATTAACGATTGTTCTTGTTGACTCTATAGCTAATTGGAAGATCTTGCTTCTTGGCTGGCATGGCATTGGCATTTACGATTGTTGTGTACTTTGCACATCGCCCGATCATGTTGTTTACAAGTTCGTTTGTGGGAGCTTACATCTTCTTTTTCGGCATCGACTGCTTGGCCAGGGTGGGATACATTGCAGGTGCTGAAAAGCTATTAAACAGGAACCCTCTGCATTTGGTAGATTATGAAGTTGGTAAATTTGTCTATGTTTTATTGGCTTTGACCTTGTTCCTGTTCCTCGTTTCATTTGCATGGCAATTCATCTTTAATGCGGCTGTTGAATTTGGTCTACATGTTGCTGCAGCAGTCAAAGGCAAGGAAGCTCATGAAGGTGGCGGAGGAGGCGATTAACCACACTCAAACTTACGGATCCTAAATATTCTCCTCATTTGAACACCCATCATTTGGTGATTATCTACAACATGTACATAAATACATCTGCCATCCACTTTTCTTTTTACTTTTTTCTTTTTTTTTTTTTTGCATATAGTGATCATCTATTTAAATAAATCAAACAATTTTTCCGCCCCACCATTTATAGTTTGAATATAAACGTAAACAAAAAGCTCTTGCAGCTTTCACGACAAATGTGATTTACCATATTTGATAAGATCGCAAAACAACGCTCGTTCGAGTTCCGCAGTGACAAAATTATGAACATCTGCAGCAGCATTGGATCCATTGAGGATGTGAGGTAGAAAGGCATTGCAGTAATCATTCAGAAGTGTGCTGCTAATATACTATAAACCTTTTGTTATTGCAGGATCACTTAGTAGACAAGTCCATGCTCCGGTTTTGATTTAAAGGAAAGGACCCTGAATCTCAGATTCTGCTTTTAATATTGCTTGTAAGCTCAACATTACGTGTCCAGTACGGTATATAGGCCGTTGATGTATGATGATTCCAGTGGCATGCCACATGTACCTGTCAAAACAAGAGTCAAGCATTCATTCATCTTTAAATGCATAAACCCATCTGATAAAAGCTTGTGCAATGCAATTTTTTCTTTATTTATTTGTTTACATAGTACTGTCATATAGCAGTGAAAGAATTTGGTATGTAGTCCGGCTATTGGACATTGGTGGTTACAAAAAAAAAAAAGTAATCAAAGGAGCAAGGTCTAATATTGTTAGTTAATGCAAAACCCAATTTAGGTCGAATTACTGTGAGTGCATATATAGGTGATGAATAAAGAAAGACAAATGAGAGAGAGGATATATTAGCAAAAATAAACAGAAGCAGCCATTCTCTTGATACTTTTTGTGGCCGACAGCACTCACTAGCCAGGCCGTATTAAACATGAAATCCTATGATTTCCAAGAATGATCACTTTGTGCGTGCAGCAGCAGAAATTGCTCATTTCGTGTGATCTCGAGTCACGATTGCCTTTTTTGACATGTATATAAAAGGTTCGCAGATGGGGTTAAGGGATCACATTGACATCTTTCTCTTTCACTTATACATATAAATTTTACATAGACTAATGAGCAATTATTCAGTCAAAGTCAAAGTGGGAGGCATGACCTGTGATGTAAGTTTATATCCATGAGAGCGCCACTCTTCCCAAAGAGATATTCACCATTTATACTTTTTTTTTTAGCATTGTGTCAATACCATTACCAAAGCCTTAGAGGGGTTTCCCGGGATCAATTCATCCACAATACATGTCAGCTTGCAAGATTCGCTAGTATCCTTTTATTTTGAGGATTTGAACAGCAAGGCCGTATCAGATTTACAGCATGACATTTCAGAGCTGATTGAAGATCTAGGATACGACGCCGGTACACCGATCCTTACAACACCAGATAGCAAATCAAATAATAACAGCGGCATCAACAGCAGCAGTAGCAGCAGTGATAATCTCATTGTATCAGCTTCTGTTACGGGAATGACATGCTCACACTGCACAAGTGCTATCGAGAAGGCACTTTGCGAATTGCCTTTTGTTGATCCTGGATCTGTGCAAGTATCCTTGGACGATGAGCTAGCGACTATGCAATTTATCAGTCCTGATGACTCCATCACAAAGGACAGAATAAGGGAAACCATTGAAGACCTTGGGTACAACGTTGGCCAAGTTACTTTTAATCCTGGCTTGCAAGGGCAACAAGAGGAAACAGTTTCGAATGACGGCACTCAAACCGCTGTATTTTCCATTTCTGGAATGACATGTCTTTATTGTGTCAGGACCATATCAGAGGCTCTACAAAAGCTGCCTGGGGTTATTCCTGGGTCAGTTTCGATGAGCTTGGAGAACAGAAAAGGCTCGTTTTCGTTTGAAGGGGGCATAGTGAGTGCCAGCATGATCCAGCAAGTCATTGAGGAGCTTGGCTATGATTTGAACGGAAAGCCACGCTTTAGATCAGGAATGACAAGAGGATCTCTGGATTTAGCAGCGCCTGTCGACAGCCAGCCAGTTTCTATCACCATAACAGCTACGAATGAAAGCTCGTCAATGCTACAAGGGCCAAATGATAATGACGGTCCAAATGGAGGTAAAAGGAAGGTGGTGATGCGTGTCTTGGGAATGGCTTGTGATTCCTGTGTTGCTTCTGTAACCGACGCACTGCAGCATGAATTGCCTAATGTGGAGCCTGAATCTGTGTATGTCAATATACAGACCGAAATGGCCATGTTCATCTGCACCGACCCTAATATCGACCTCATCCACAACGCTGTCGAAGAGCGAGGATTTGAGATAGAAAATGTTCAAATCATCCACAATCTGACTCCTCCAGCGGCGCTTCTCGCTCAGCAACAGCAACAGCAACAGCAACAGCAGCA
Source organism: Parasitella parasitica (assembly GCA_025201805.1). NCBI lineage: Eukaryota > Fungi > Mucoromycota > Mucoromycetes > Mucorales > Mucoraceae > Parasitella > Parasitella parasitica. Next base: position 40,666 of record MU619364.1, on the reverse strand, counting down.
GCCACTAGGTACTGCGGAAAGACCTGATTCAATTGTGTCTCTGGGTACCATCTCTATTGATACACAAGCAGTATCAGCCCCTCATAAAGTGGTATTTCAAATATCTGGCATGACCTGTGCAAGTTGCGTACGAACGATTGAGCGTGGTCTTGTCAAGCTACCCGGCGTTGATCCGTCTTCTGTGCAAGTCAACCTGTTGACGCACAGTGGAACTTTTTCTGTATATGGCGATATGCTGGACGAGCAAATGATTATCAAGGCTGTCAAAGACATGGGCTACGTTGCCAGCAAGGTTGTGTTCATCTCCAACACCCCACCCGAATCTGGACCTATTGGTACAACGGCAGTTTATAGGGCTGAAATGATTATTACCGGCATGTACTGCGCCAACTGCATCGTCAAAGTGCATTCCTCTCTTGTCAAACTACACGGTATCCGTTCCAAATCAATTCAAGTCCATCTCGAGAGCGGTCGTACCAGTTTTGAGTACACTGGAAAGCTCATCACGCGCCAAAGAATTTACCAAGCTATTCTGCAATTGGGTTTCTCTGCTGAGAGCATCAAGATTGCCAAAGTCAGTGATGATCAGACCGATAATGATGCAGCCAGTGTCTCAAGCCGCAGAAGCAGCCGCTTTGTCAATACGCACCTCGTAGTAACTGGCATGACATGCTCGTCCTGTGTAGCTAATATCGAACGAACCATCATAAAACTAGCTGGTGTAGTCAGCTGCCAGGTCAATTTACTTGCAAAGTCTGCCGTTATAAAACACGACCCAATCGTTGTGGGTGCACGCTCCTTGGCTCAGATGATTGAACAGATTGGCTACAAGGCTGAACTGGCTCAAGATACGCAGGGCAACACTATCGCAGAACAAAGGGCTTCGATGAGAGAAAGCATGGATAAGGAGCTTGCGATGCTAAAGGCTAGGTTCTTGTGGTCTCTTCTGTTTGCTATTCCTGTAGTACTGATTTCCATGGTTTTTATGATGGCTCTGCCTGGATCAAGTCCCGTGCATAAAGCTATCATGAAGGAGATTGTCCACGGTCTGACGGTTGGCGATCTCGTCTTGTTTTTGTTGTCCACACCAGTACAATTCTGGCTCGGTTTGCCCTTCTACACAAAGGCTTACAAGTCGCTGGTTTACGCTCATACTGCCAACATGGAAACCCTAGTTGCTATGGGTACTACTGTGGCGTATTTTGCCTCCGTCGCGTCTGTGATTGCCTCCATGGTTCGTCACACAGCTGGTGCTATCAGCTTAAACTACTTTGAAACGTCTGTGCTTTTGATCACCTTTATCCACTTTGGTAAATGGCTTGAGGCGCTTGCCAAAGGTAAGACTGCGGAAACTATCACAAAACTGATGGATCTACAGCCAGAAAAGGCTACTTTGGTGGAGGTTGCCAAGGGTGCATCAAGAACAAGTATGGATGATTTTGTGTCTGCGAAAACTAGCCATCCTGAAAAGGAAAACACCATTGTTGAATGCGAGGAGATTCTTACAGAGAGAGAGATTGATTCTACAGACATTCAAGGTATGTATTGCTATACACATGTAGATGTGGCGAAAAAATTATGTATTTATGCGTTATAATCAAGTGGGCGATATTCTCAAAATCAATGCTGGTGGTCGTATTCCTTGTGACGGCAAAGTCTGGAGAGGATCCTCAGCTACTGATGAGTCCATGATCACCGGCGAATCTGTTCCTGTTACAAAGAAAGAGGGCGACAGTGTCATAACCGCTACGATCAATCTTAGTGCCCCCGTCTACATTCGTGCAATTCGTGTTGGCTCTAATACCACCCTTTCACGCATTATCCAGTTGGTACAAGATGCCCAAGCTTCGCCCAAAGCTCCTATCGAACAGCTGGCTGACAACATTTCCAGTGTATTTGTGCCTGTGGTTATCCTTTTGGCTGTGGCGACATTTATCGTATGGGAAGTAATGAGCGTCAAAAACGCATACCCAGACGAGTGGGTTCCTATGGGCGAGAACAAGACTATCTTCTCGCTTATGCTTGCTGTTACTGTCCTTGTGATTGCATGTCCATGTGGGTTGGGCCTTGCTAGTCCTACAGGTAAAAGATATATGGGAACAACACAATAGACTGTTCTTTACTCATACATATACACATTAGCTGTAATGGTTGGTACAGGTGTTGCTGCAAAGTACGGCGTACTCGTCAAGGGAGGAGGGTATGCCTTGGAAATGGCTAATCGAATCACAACGGTTGCCTTTGACAAAACAGGCACGTTGACCATGGGCAAGCCTATTGTTACTCATAGCTGGATTGACCAAACGACTGAGCAGCAATTAGCGGACAACAATAGCGAACAGAGAATTGCCATATGGAAGATCCTTGGTCGTGTTGGCTCTGCTAGCAACCATCCACTGTCCAAGTCCATTGGAAAGAAGGCAAAGCACATTGTTCGTGCACTGCGGGCTAACCCAAACGTGTCTGATACGGAGCTGATCTCTAACAATGTTGATGTGATGGACCGCGAAGATGAACAGGACGAGCAAGACGAATCTACTAATGTCTTTGAGGGCGTTACGATTACCAACGCTCAAGAAGTGCCTGGCCGTGGGTTATTGGCCACCATCACATTGACCCGCGATATTTCTGCAAACTTGACCGGCAAACTTTGCAATGTTCGTGCGCTCAACGTCTTTCTGGGCAACCAAGAGTGGATGGATGAAAATCATGCACGTTATCAAAACTCTAGCCAAACCAAGATGTGCCGCAGTCTCTTGTTGGATTGGCAAAACCTGGGCCAATCCATTGTCCTTGTAGCTGCGTCCCCTGTCAGCGGAAATGATCAAGATCCTTTTGGAAGCGACATCACGCACCAGGATGGCTGTAAAAATGCATGTGCCTGTGATGTGTGTAGCTGTGCGACTGGCTCTCTGTGCTGTGCTGCCTCGCAGACAATGATGATTTCTCAATTAGCTATTGCTGATATTCCTCGACCCGAGTCTGCCGATTTGATTGCTGAATTGCGCAAGCGCGACATTGAAGTCTGGATGATCACCGGCGATAATGAACGCACTGGGCGCGTTATTGGCGCACAATTGGGGCTTCCTGCAGATTTCGTCTTGGCCGGGGTCAAGCCAGAACAGAAGGCCGACAAGATCCGAAATCTGCAGCGCCGTGGCGTCCGTGCGCCGTATAAAAACAAGCTTTTTCTCAAAGGCTGGAAAAGAGACACTGAGAGACATGAGCGTGCTGTTGTCGCCATGGTCGGTGATGGCATCAACGATTCTCCTGCGCTTGCACAAGCTGACGTTGGGTAAGTTGGACATGTGTAAAGATCAGAATGGATTGTTTCTAAAAAAAAAAAAAAAAATTGAACTCTACAATAGTATTTCTGTTGGTTCTGCTACTGACATTGCGATTGAAGCAGCCAGTATTGTTCTGATCAGAAACAACTTGATGGATCTGTTGACAATGTATGATGTTTCACGCACAGTTGTCCGTCGTATTCGGTTCAATTTCTTTTGGGCATTTTTATACAATGTGGTTGCTATCCCTATTGCTGCTGGTATTCTGTATCCTGCTGTCGGCCAAGGATTGCCGCCTTATATTGCAGGCATTGCCATGGTTGCATCGAGTGTAAGCGTCGTTTGTTCCAGTTTGTTGTTGCGTTTGTACAGGGCTCCAAAGGTGGTCGAAGAGTCTCATCAAATCAGATTGTAAATTTTATTGAGAAACCCATGTAGCATGTTTTCTACTGTAAATATTATCACTCGAAATATAAATAAAGCAAACACACCTGTATAAATTACAATTCTTTTTTTTTTTTTACTTGTTACCATTTCAATCGTATGCTTTCAAAATGAAGTTTGAGCTGATGTTTTTACTAGTCGCATTACCTGCTTATATTTACGCCTATTTTGCAACTGGCGATGGATTAATTTTGTACACATCGGATCAACAAACCCGATCAGGTGTTCTCAGCTCTGACCATAGATGCGCAAATTTTCCAAGCCAATTCAAGGCTGCTCATGTCAAGAATAGCGGAGGCTCTCATTGTGCCATGTGGACGGATGAAGGCTGCAAGGGGACTCTTTACGTCGTCCCAGCTCATTATACAATGCGCATGCCAAGAGCAGATTTCAAATCTGTTATTTGCTAATAAGAATAATAATAATAATAATAATAATAATAATAATAGCAATAAAACTTTTTACTCGTTAAAATGCTTTGCTGATATTATCAAGTTATCTAATGCTATGCCAGATAGCAGTGCTTTGCACTTGAAAGTGATAATGCCAATATTAGGGCTGAAATTACCCGGCATGGGACTCGGAGGGGACGACGGACATGACGAGCTGTGGTGAGTCTTGTAGAGATCGGTCAACTCTGCAACTTTGTTTTGGTCCTCACAAAGACGGTACGAAGGGTAAATTTGCTGTCCTTTTTCCGATTTAGCAGTTTCGCACCAGACAACCCTGCTGTAGCCTTGCTGCTCGCAGAGCAGTTCAACGCCAATAAAATCATTGCTTCGCACAGTGCCGAGATATATCAAAAAGGAGCTCAGCTTGACTTGAGCGACTGTGTTGTAAGGCAGAGAGATACAGCACGCGTTCCATGTGGATGATGGCAGGACTGCTTGGTGCTGCCTCTTTTTCTCAATCTCGCATTTTTCCAGTAGCAACGTATCCAGACGCGGGCAGCAAGTGGAAAGATACATGAACACGGCTTCGTGGTTTTCGATTTTAGACTGACGAAGCTCCAGTCTCTGCAGCTTGAAGGACCCCTTATCAAGGTCGACAAAGTTGTTGTACGTGACCTGCACGTTCGCGCCTACCAATGTCAAGTTTTCCAGCAGAGGTAGATGGCCCAAGAGATGATCCACAAGAAACGGCGTGAATGGAAACTGGTCCATCAGGCCCTTTGACAGCGAGAGCTCCAGCGTCTGCAGCTGCTTGCAGTGAAACAGGTTCGACGTCACTCCCGACCAGCCTGGGATCTGCTCCCAGACGCGTAGCCTCAAAAACTTGAGCTGGTTGAGACCGCACGATTGCACGAGCAGCAGAAACTGGCATGACTCGATTGCTTGGTACGTCTCAAAGTCTATGTACAGGTTGTCGATCGAACACGTGGGGTTTCCAAGCTCCACCGCAAAGGCCTTTGAGAACAGCTGCGGCGCGTTTTTACCCCCTAATGTAAGCGACTTTAGCAGTGGCAGCGACTGGATCATTTGCACAAGAGCATTCTGCCACATCCATTTAGTGCCAAAGCGACTGGTTGTCAGTTGAGTCAAGGACAGAGACTGCAGTTGCGGGTAGCTGGAGCTGATGAACTCGAACCACTTGAAAGAGTCTACGTGTCCGTGCAGCGAGAGTGATTGCAGGTTGCGACATGGCTCGGTAAAGGCCGCCAAGAAGCGGGGGTCGTGCAATGGAGCAGACGACTCTTGATGTGGTGTTTTTGTACGGATAAAGTTGAAGCTCCTTAGACGAGGTAATTGTGCATGCATCTGCTGCAAATATTTGGTGAGCGACAAGGAAGAAGCTGCGTCGTTTTCAGTGTCATTCATTTCAAGTGTAACGTCTTCCAGATTCGGCACGTTTTTCAAGCTGCCAACAATCTGGCCCAAATCCTCTGGCCGATGATTCAGGTGCAAATGCGATAGCCTCGAGCCGTCGAAAGCGGCTAGAAATGGAGAGCTAAAGTCTGAGTAGTTGAGGGGGGCACATTGCCGCATGTGCTTCCATGGGCTTGTCGTCGTCGGGTCCAGTTTGATGTGCTGCCACTCTGCGATGTCAAAGTCCAGCACCTCCAGCTCAGGACATAGCTTTGCCATTAGGTCAAAGTTTTCTTGAGACAGACGTACGTGCTGTCCGCGGTCTTGATGGCTTGCTGGGCGCGGCAGCGTATCTTGTTGCTCACGCATCAAGTGGATTTCTCGGATAACCAGGCCGTTATGGTACGAGTCTGGCGGATACAACTCATACGACCGGCTCAAGGAATCGAGCAGCTTCTGCAGCTGTGCGTCAGAGTCAATGTAGATTTTCCTGTAGACTGACCTTTGAAATGCGCGGAACCATGATTTGCAAACATACAAGGCGCTGCAGCAATCTTGCTGTGATAGGTACCTAGCCACTTGCTGAAGAAATTCAGGTGGAAGCTCAGCCTTGATCATATAAGAAGAGATTTGCAAAAAGGGAACAATATAAGATAAAAAAAAAAAAATGAAAAGGGGAGATAGAGTGTTTGTTTATATTAATATGATTCCCATTAAACCAGTTATTGGTGCTACCTTATGCCGTTGCATTGTGTTGCACTCGTTATACATATCGACTCAGCTGTACTAGATCAATGCTTGTAGCATGAATTGCAGCTAATGCGGATTTGTAAGCTGTTCAAAAACGAGTCCAAGCCTTAATTTTTATTTATGGTAATTAGCTAGGAGATAATGAGGAAGAGGGGGGAGAAACAGAGAGAGAGAGAGAGAGAGAGAGAGAGAGAGGGTATCTATGCTTGCGTGCTATGAGGTTATATTTAGGCTGCAACAGCTTTATTTTTAGGCTTCATACGCCAATTAAAGGAAGCCATTCTTTTCACAAAGCTTTGTTGCGATCCGTTTATTGGCACAATCGATTCTTCCGATACGCCTGTGTATATGTTGTCCAATTCAGAAGATGTGTGGTACTGAAAGTTGGTGCCAATGTCTTGCTGCAACTGATGTTGCGAGAAATTCTTGGCAGACGATGTTCTTCTAACTTGCTTCAAATGCTTCCTCGATTTCAAGCCATTGCCAATTTTGATGAATGCAGATTTCGACCGACCAAGTCCCTTTTCCGCCTGCAGATTCGGATCGACATTACCTGAAGCACCACTGCTCTTACGTTTTGGTATAGTTTTCTCCATGATGGACTTTCTCTTCTTTTTGACTGAGCGCTTTGATCTAATGTTGCTGCCATTGGAAGGAGCTAAAGTAGGCGAGCTTGGTGGCTCAGGTAGAGGCTTCTGTGGCCGACGAGTAGTTGCAGTCTTCAATGCGCCATCCTCGGATGCAAAAGACCAGGAAGAAGAAGATGAGCTCGTCGATGAGTCGACTGTCGATGTGCTTGTTTTTCTTGGGGTATTGGTAGCCTTTGTTGGCGTTGTTGTCGTCGTTGTTGTAACAACGGCTGTTGCTAGGCCATTCGACAAGAGTACTGTGGGAGGTTCATGATAGTAGGCTCCGTTTGCGGTGATGGGAGACGGCTCAGGGCTGTTTGGCAGCTCTTTGTGCGAGGACTTTTTACCTGCCATCAGCGAAGCAAGTCGAAGCAGTGATTTCTTTTTTGATAGAGTTTTTTCAACCACTACTGGCGGCGAGTCAGAAGGCGTTGCTGGAGGAGAAATAGGGGTTTTGGTGGCACCGGGTTGCAGTTGCTGTCTATGCCGTAATGACGAGGATCTTTGAGGCACAGATCGAACAACCAGGTTCGTCTTTATATTAGGTGCGCCGGAAGCACACAGAGAATGTTCCAGGGCTATTTTCTCGAAAGCAGGCATTAGACTTGTCAGCATGTCCTGCGATTGCCGCTGCTGTGATCGACGCCTAGGTTTGAAAGGTAACTCGGGCAGCTTGGGTGCAGTGTCCACCTTGATGTCAATTGCAAAGTCCATATCAAATAAACTCATAATCTCATTTGCCAAATTCTGCGATACAATGCTGGAGGTGATACCGGTATCACTGGTCCAGCTCAGTCTATTTTTGCTGCCTCCAAATCCACTCTTTCTCCTTGCTTGTTTTGCTGTATCATTGCCAAGAATAACAGGGCTGGCTGGCAGAGGTTTCTCAGCAAGCGGCGAAGGTGCACGAGCTGGCATATCGTTGCCAACGGATTCATTGGATATGGCTGCATTAGGCTGCGAGAATATGCTGGAGGTGGAAGAGTCTATAGAGTCGGTTTTCGATTGACAAGATTCCTGCTCCTGTTCCTGTTCCTGCAGCTGTGGTTGCTGCTCAATCAATTGGAAGGATGGACGAGACAAATCATGCTCTTCTTCAGCAGCAATCCAGAGATCGTCCCCTTGGCTATCGTCCTCTTCATCGAACAGTTCATCGTCGTATTGGTACGAATGTGTTGGCTTGACAGGTCGAAAAGCTTCAATGGTCTGCACATACTGTTGGAATATTTCCTCGAGCCCTGCTTGAGTCATTTCTTCTAATGATCTAAATAGGAGGGTTAGCGAAATGTCTGGGCCAGGTACCGACAAGTAGGAAAATTACTCTGGAGTGAAATACTGCCATCTAGTCATCTGTTGCAGCCATTCTGGCGGAGTGGATGTGTATACATCGTGCAGCATGTTCTTGATCACAGCAGTCTTTCTCAGCGAATGAAGGTCCGGTGGAGCAAATGTAAGCTGAGCCAATTTGTAGTTTGAAATAGCAGCTAATTGAATCGGGTTATGTGATGCTACAGCATGATTTGAGATCAGAGGCGATTTTGGGCCTTTTATCCCTACCATTATTTTTAAAGAAAGAAAGAAAGAAAAAAAAGAAAAAAGAAAAGTAAGGAGAAAAAGACAAAAGAAATGGTTCTTCAGTAAATTATATATAAAGCGTTGCACTAACACAAACTTAGTGTAATGTTTGATTTTCTTTAATGACATTATTTATATTTATTAAATAAATTCAAACTTTTCAAAACGATGTATTTCCTAAACCTCTACATTTTATCGAAAACGCATTCGTAGTCTCTTTGAATCTCTTGAAAGATCTTGTTCTATAAAAAAAAAAAAAAAAAAAAAAAAAAAAAAAAAAAAAAAAAGAAAAGTTAATATTACACAAGAACGTTGTAAATGATAGAAACAAAAAATACTTGCCCCAAGACTCCTTTGAGGAACATCTCCTTATCGCTTGCGCTGACCAAGGTCGAGGGAAAACCATCCTATGACAAGAACAGGAATCAATACAAATCATCTTATTGGTGTTCCTGCAGTGGGCTTCTTTTTTTTTTTTTTTTTTTTTTTTTTTTTTTTTTTTTTTTTTTTTTTTTTTTTACCATCGATAGTAACGTATGTAACCACTGTCGACTAGGTTGCAAGTATTTTCCAATGATTTTAAACAGCACATCCACAAGTGGGCCCAAGAAAGATCTAGGCACACGGCCACCAATTCCCTATTTATACGGCATGTCAGCTTGAAATAAATGGAAGGAAAAGCATGCTACTTGCCAATAATAGCTGTTCCATAATTTGAAATCCCATATCCACGATGATTGTATCTATCATCTTTGCTATTTCCGAATTTTCTTGGGTAACCTGGTTGATAAAATCAGCCTGCACAAGAATTGTATTTTAGTCGGGTAAGTCAGCTCTACATTTGGCTTCTATTCTCGTTTACCATGAAATTCAGTGCAGCCCTCAACGCTAGTTTTTCCTGCAATCCCATGCCTGCAATCACGAATAGGAATACAGTATTGATCATATCGGGCGGCAACTGATAAAACGCTAATGGACAGCGGGCAATGGCCTGTTGTTACTGATTAGCAATATAAACAGTGGATGTGTGAGCCCGCATTACCCTACCCTTGATAATAACCCATAATAGCTATCCACAACATCAGGGTAGTTCTCCATCGCTATAAACATCGTAAATCAAGTAATAATTACACTGTGCTAACATCACCGTCGTAGTTACCTTCAGCTCCATGTATAAAGCCCAGTGTCTTGGTGGTAATCACACCCAATAAATCTCTTAGTCTTTCAATATACATCTGTTGCCCACCGTATACTGTCATCATGAAAGACGCTGCATCCAACCAACAAGCGAATGGCGCAGCAACGTAGCTAGACTCCACAAGAGCTGCAAGATCAATGAAATCCAAACTTAGTAATGGACTGGTGGAGCGTATGCCCTGTTCCAAAAAAGTGGATAGCGCCTTTGCTATGAGTTCATCCGTACCCCAAACTCTAGCGATTTGCGACGACGATTCTCGAATAGCGTAGGTTACTTGGCTGAATCCGTCTATATGGGCATACATGGCCAACAACTGTCCGCTAGCAAAGGCATCGTATACTGAGTTACGCACACCAAGTGATTGATAATCGTCATTAGGCGACTGGATTCCACGGCAACAAGCTGACAAGTATTGCAGCTGAACCAAGACGGTATCACGAGAACCTTGAGGATCCTTCTCAGTATTTGCTATTGCCTTTGAAATGCCTTGAAGGATATCACCTGTTAAAGACTATATTAAAAACATTTAGTCCTGGCTGAATTGCGTTGTGTGTCAGCACACATTTACCATTAATGGGCCCATTGCTTTGTCGGGAGGGAGCACCTGAATAGCATTAGCGACTGCTTCAACCACCTTTTGCATAATGTTGGGCCTGATGTTCGAGCTTGTCATTGCTGCATAGACGCGCATCAATCCAGCCAACTCATCCACAAGCAATTCTCGGCATGTGTCGCATATGTCTGCAAACGCGCAACTAGCAGCCGGCGCCAATTGAGGGTCACTAAGACAGGGTACGATATAATTCATCACAGACCCGAGATATTGTGGGTGTGTTTTAAGCCATTCAGCAAAAGATCCCATTAATATCAAGACTGTGCCCTTTAAACGACTGCCGCAATCGATGGGCAATCTACCCAGAATTTCAGGTCCAAAGAATCGAGCAACATGAAGGTTTTCATCAGCGGTAATTTCCTCGGAAATGCTCTTTAAACAAAATAGAGTCCCTTCCAAACTCTGTGAATACATGAATAAATATGCGGAACATTGCTCTATGCATCTATTAAAGACTTACCTGAGATGGATTTGTTAGTGATGTCCACTGGTTTATGATACGTACAGTATGATTTAATAAAATATCAAGCATCTCCTCTCTTAAAACGTAATAAGGGTTGATCATTGTATCGCCTAAATCTCTTCTCCAAATCTTGAACTTATCTCTGATATCTAGAAAAATGTTAATTCCTTAATGCCTACCATTGCTGGGTCCGTCTGCTGTACCTTTATTCCATGATACCCAAGTGAGCTCATCCGGGAAACGTGCGCCTTGGGCCCAAATTTCGACCAAGTCTCGATAGATAGCCAAAGCCGCCTGTCCACAAGTGAACTTCCATTGTTGCTCTGTACTGTTTTCCTGATCAGCAGGCGGTAGCTGTTTCACAGGTAAAATGCACTCGTCAAATAAAGTTTCTTGCAAGTTGTACCAAAAGTTAAGAGGAATCTCGGTTACTTCTTGATCAACAGGAAAGAAACCCTTGAAATCACTTAATCGGATAATCATTGTCATAATCCAATAGATATCAGGCCTTGCTAATTGAACCGCAATATAATCAGTATAAGTTTCTCCAAATGCTGTCAACAACTTTGCAATCACTCTTGCTGTGTCCTCATCCTCCTCTGCCATACATGATTCAAATTTCTCCTTCATTGCCTTGCTTGTAAAGCAAGTTAATAAATCGTTTCTATAGTTGTGATATTTGGCCCAGCTCGACTGCTGCATTGATTCTAACAACACATCTACTGCCGGTTCAAACAGGTCAGGATCACCTAATAAAGACATGACTTCTTGCAGTATTGCATATCCTTCTTCAAGACTGAAGCCATATTGAACCCAGCTTTGTAGGCATCGCAATGTCTTTTGTTGAATCTCTGTTGACGTTCGATTCCGTAAATTAGATAATATAGTCGATAATACAAGTGGAATGCTCTCTTTAACTTGTCCGATCAACTGAAGCCTACGACCTCCAGCAATGTTGGAATTAGACACCTCTTCAGGCACAAGTGTCAGGAATTCTAATATGACTGAATTGACCACATCGGTAGGGACTCCATAAGTGTGTGATGAAAGTTGCAATGCCTCCAAAGTTGCTGGTATAAAGTGAGGCCATTGACCAGATGCAGTATGAAAGGCAAAAGCGATCAGCTATAGTAACCATGTCAACATCTACAAGGATTCGAAACCGACCCAGTAACCTTACTGCTACGCACAATTTGGTCGTGACAAAGGCAGGACCTCCACAAAGTCGAACTATCCAACCAAGTAATTCATTTTTCAGCCATTCTACTTTATCTTCTGGTAACGTTTCCCTGTTTTAGTCGATAAATATCTATGATTATTTATTTCTTTTTTTTTTTTCTTTACCAATGACTAGTAATTTTTACTTGAAAGGTGTGTGCTCCAAAGAATTGACATTGTTTTGACTGAATTATGCGAAATTTGTCAAGGATATCCTCTCAATATTGTAGCGAATTACCTGTGAGGCCAACAACTGCGACGCAATTTCCCAAGCATAAGGCTGTTTCTGAAGTGATTGCAACTGTTCTTGAATTTGTTTTGCGAGAAGAGTGTCATTTGAACTATACAGTTCCTCTATAAGCTGCTGTACTCGTTAAAAATAAAGAACGCATCAAGCTTTCAGATTAAATTACTCCTTCTACTTGCACAATACTCGGATCTGACATTGTTCTTCTATCGTTCCAGTAATGACCTTGAAAGAGAGAAGAGATGTTTTAGCGGTTGTTTAAAAGCGACACGAAACTTGAGTTGACTAGTGGCTTTTAGTCTAAAAAGATTGTGTCTAAACATCATTCGCTTTCTCTCTTTATTTTCCAACCTAACATAATATAGCCATCATGAATATTAGACAGGCCACCGTAAGTGTTTATAATTGCTTTTCAGATATCTAGAGAAACTCATGCTCACACAGGTCGACGATATGATCTATATCCAAAACTGTAATCTATTGGACCTTCCCGAAAACTACCAAATGAAATATTGTAAACATGTAAAAAACACCCTGCATTTTGTATTGCGATTTCTGACTCTTTTGCGAACATTAGATCTTTACCATGCTTTAACTTGGCCTCAATTATCTTTTGTGGCAGAAGATGAAAATGGGAAGGTTGTTGGCTACGTATTGGCAAAGATGTAAATGCAGGTTGATAATGTGTTGAAAAATGCAAAATAGTAATATATGAAATCCAACAGGGAAGAAGAGCCTTCAGATGCCCCCCATGGTCATATCACATCTTTATCTGTTATGCGCACTTATAGACGCTTAGGCCTTGCTCAAAAACTAATGACTCAAGCCACTGCTCAAATGGCCACAGTCTTTGGAGCACACTATGTCTCGTTGCATGTTCGTAAAACCAACCGTGCTGCCATTGGCCTTTATAGAGATACCTTGAAATTTGAGTAAGTGATTGCTTTGATGTGTTTGTTTATTCACCGTGTATTTATGGATATTTTGATTAGTGTGCATGATATCGAGAAAAAGTATTACGCCGATGGCGAGGATGCTTTAGCTATGCGTTTGAATTTGAGGGAAACAAAGCCGATCATACGCGGTGTTGTTGAGGAAGTGAATGAGGTTGTTGCTCACTAAAAAAAAAAAAAAAAAAAAAAAAGCAGACTTATCCAAGATGATCATCCAAGAACTTTTTTATGCTCTCTAATAAATCCTTTTTGATTGTTTCGCTGACAGTTGCTGGAAAAAAAAATACACACACATATTAGAAATTTGTTATATTTACAAGAAACACAATATAGTACATCTGCCATGATCTCCAATTTCTCTAATCAGACCTTCAAACGAAATTTCTTGTAAATTTTTAGCCTTGATAACGTCTAGATGGACGCCAAACTTGTGTGAGTGTTGAGCCAACTCTATGGATCATATCTGCCATTACCTCGACTATAAGCGTCTAAACTATCCGTCCATCCAGAATCGGAGAGACGAGCCCGTAGCAATTGCAAAAGTCTGGTTTCAATCAGCATTAAATCAAACGCATAAAATGCATCATGTCTACCTATCCTTTTCGCCAGACTCAACAAAGAGTCGGTTCACTGATGTCCTCATCTTGTCTCCATCAGACATTATAATTGCTGCTAATTTTCAAATAAAAATACTATGGTTGCCACAACAAATGATAGCAAACTAATGCACTATATGTAATGAGAAGGCAAAAAAAAAAAAATCAAGTAGAAAGAAAATTCAGCTAGCAACAAATCATGTTTGAAGATCAACTCGATACACCCCAGTTCGACTAATATAAATTGCCTGTAAATTTAAAGATGACGGTGTTCACAGTGATTCCAAATAGCGAAGATCGGTGCAGTATTTTTGATTGAAGAGGGACATGGGGGATGTTCTCAATGAAAATGGCGGTCCTGAGTCCTTGGGAGTACATTGTTGGATCAGAATGAGATCGTTGTTGAAACAATTGCGACTCACACTGATTACTTGGAAAACTTTGCTTCCAGCGAATCTTTGGCTTGCCCAATGCAAATTGAAAAGCCAAAAGATGATGACATTCATATGAAGGAGGCAAGCATAAAATGGGATTATGTTCGGTATACGATCCAGGATAAGGTTTGATTTTTCGATCTGAAGATTAAAAAGTGCAGCCAAGCAGTTGAGCATTCACATACGAAATGCACTGTTTATAACATTATTATGAAAAGTAAATGCAGCCTTCCATTGAAAAGACAGGCCACTACATCAGTTTCTTTAAAACAACTCTCACTGAAAAGAGTAAACATTCACATATGAAAGGTCACTGCGTAGTTCATGGATAATACACCCATTCACACACATGAAAACATAAAGAAGTATGTTGAGTATCGAGGATATAAATAAAGCGTATCTTCCTACCTATTCTCCTGAGCTTAATCCAATAGAACAGTTTGGGCAGTGGCAGGAAGACACATTATCAAAAGGAATTACGGAAGGATTTCTGATAACAAACTTTTTATTTCTGATGAAAACTGAGATGTCTCTGAGAGAAGAGAAATGTCCCCCTAAGAATATTTCAAGCAGGGACAAGTATTAAATACAAGCACATTTTTAGATTTCTATTTTAGATTAAAAATGCCCAAGAATAGAGAACATTTTATAATGATATGCGAAATTGCGGCGTTCTAATTATTTTATTTTTGATCAAACAGCCATTGTGCAGGAGTAATAGGTATTTTTAAATGAATGATTATTTGGGTTTTTTATTATCTCATTTTTCATGCAATGAAAACTCTTTATCGACACTAACGACATGTACTTTAGAACCTGAAACTGAACAATCATCAATTAACCAGAATACAAAATTGTTTGAATTCCATAATGTTTAAATGTTGATAAATTATTCCAAATATACCCGTTAGAAATTAGACGTCTAAATAAGCTCAAATATTTAGACAAGTCCATAGAGCTGCATAGGCATTTAAACTAAAAAAGGTTTAAAAGTATCAAGCTGCATTTACAAAATGGCAGTTTATCCCTGAATCTAGGTTTAAACCAATTATTTAATTATGTGTCTTTTCAAAAATCATAGCATATTCAAGCAAATGGGAATTTCTATTTTTATAACTTTACATTATCATTTTATGTTACATCTGTTGAGTCAAGTCAGTTTATCCAATATCAAAGAGAGAATTTACAGTCGGGACTCGTTATAACGGACAGGTTGGTATACAAAAATTTGTTTGGTATAGCGAGTGTTATCCGCTATTCAGAATTTGATACTCTACAGTACAGTGCCTGGAACCTGGAACCTACCAGAAGCTTATTATGAGGCTTAACTTTTGTTAATAAAATTACCTTCAACCTCAATCCTAACCTCTATTTTACTTTCTATTTTTACATGTTCAACATTAGGATTACAAAAAAATGAACTCTTGAACTGACATTGAGCATTACTATAAGCAACAATGGTATATGGCTTCTCTGTCACTAGCAATTAGCGACTTGTAAATTATTCCTCTTCTGCTTTCAACTCGATGGGCCACACCTGTTTCATCATATTACTATGAAGAAAGGTATACTTGTGGTACCAAAAAGCTTACTTTATAGAGCTGTGTCATGTACTAGAATTGATGTTGACTTGATACCATCTTCAGACAGATATTTTTTACAGCTTAAAAGCAAGAACTTCAGCTTTTTGTGCCATTTTTTTTGTTGATTTTCATAATCAAAAGTGCCCTGAAAATACCAGAAATAGTATACATTGGCAAAAGACTATATTATATATGATTTTGGTGCAATTTGAGCATGATTTTTTTTTCGATGCAAAAATGACAAATTTTTTCAATTTTTTCCTTGTGTCTACACATCCAAAATCATTGAAAGTGCATTATCCTCGATTTTGACCCCAAAAATGCAACTTTTTACTATGGTATATATTGGAGGAAAATGATCGTACAAGGCCATTCCTTGATCTGAAAGACTAAAAATGCGCTCTGACTAAGCAAAATATTGACTTTTACCTCTTAATCTGCTTTTGAGATTTTCTCGACAGAATTTCTTCCATAAGCATACGGGATTCATGAAAATGATACCAGCTTGTAGAGCGCCCAAAAACACATCTATGATCATTAACTGACAGCCGTGGTATACATAGTATCGGAAGATGATATCTTGCCTCAAAGGAGTAATTTTGTTTTCGAATTGTCCAAATGGAGTTTCTGAAAGAATTTTTGCTTCCTGATTTTGGACGCGTTTAATCTCCGCGATCGAAGAAAAGAGGGTTTTTTTTTTTCTAAGAAAGCATTAGCTTTGAGAAGCCATAGCTTACCCAACTCAAGAAAAAAACATTTGCAACCTAGTTCATCTAAATTTTGTGCCTCTTGGCTTTCTAATGATATTACTTGTATGTCTGTACCTAGTCTGAAGGTCCCACGCTCCGATTCTGTGAAATATTTTTCCGAAAACTCGCCACCTTCATCTGATATCAACTTAAAAAGTACAAAAACTTGCTCAAAACTATGCAAATGTATAATCAAAAGGTGCCTTATAGTCTAATGTATTACTTTGAATTATTTGTTTTTGTGTTCAAAATCGCTTAACATTATTTCCTTACAGTTTTTGTCTTCTTTCTGATAACACACTGAAGTTTGCGGGGACCAAAAAATTAAGCGCCTAAAATCTAAACACCTGGCTTTGCAAAGACACACACTTTTTGTAGAACCATTCCGATATTATGGAAAAGATGGCACAGGTTTGACTAGCTGCTCTAATGTACAACTGGATATAGAGAAGCCAGTTTGGGACTTGTCTGAAAAGACCTTCCACATTAGAAGATGCCGGATCAACTGAGGGTATCAGAAAATGCCAGAGAAAATGAAACAATCTGCCTCCAGGATAACACACCCATTCAGGAAAACTGTTTTTTTTGTATAAAAATTAAGGACATAAATGTGTTCATCTTCAACCTTTCTCTCTGTTCCTAAATCCAATTAAAGGTTTTTGATCCAAAGTCGACAGACAAATTTACAGATGTTTGTCAATAGATAGTCATAACCATTTTTGAAGACTACCTTGAACTTGAAGATATGATGTAGATACCGTAGCTTAATTCATAATACATTCTCTTTGCATGTTCATTATAAATGAAACAAAGCTATTCCTCTTTTTCTCTAATATATATTATCACAAGCACCATGACTTTTATCATTTACTTGAACTTTTTTTCAGAAACTGCGAAATGACAATTATTAGGCAGTGGCTAGCATTTGTTAGGCAATGGCTAACATTGTAAAGTAATGGCTAACATTTGTTAGGTAATGATTAACATTTGTTAGGCAATGGCTAAGATTTTTGCATGCCTCTTTTTCATCCTTTTTCCTTCTCATGAAGCTTGTATGCTTTTATAAGCTTGTTTGTTTAGAAGATGGTTGCAATCACACTGCTTCTTCTATGCAACGATATCGTTCACACTTTGAAACACAACACAGCTTCGATTTTCCTGCTACCTCCAACAGGCCAAAACGCCAAGACACCAATGAAATTGTCTACATCACTGCTAAAGCAAATAAAACGCTTCCTGACGTTGTGGAATACTATCATGAATGTCCAGTCTGTCGATTTTATCGTAAAAATCTCAACGATTTAAAGGAGCATTTGTATGAAAAGCACTCAGCCATTCTTCCTGCTGCATTGTCCAAAAGCACATTGCCAACTCATTCCGCGTCCACCGAAAAATCGCTCCCGCCAAAACTGTGCCTGTGAAGAGACAAAAACCTAACGATGATGACATTGGTGGCCAGTGATATGTCAAAAGTCTGATAAAATAAATCTGCCAAAGAACTACACTAGGTTTCTACTGTCTAACTGCATAATGTAAATCATGACTACCCATGATTTACTGTAAGACCCTGGGACTGATCTGAGATCTTGACGTGAGACCTCGCCATGTTACTGATATAACAGCCAGTTTGAGAAGGAAAAACTGGGTGGTTCTGGATACACCGTGTATCCTCTGAATTCAGACGGACATTTGATGGCAGACGAATTCGACGTTTCCCAAGCATTTCATGATATGCAAATATCCATCCCTGGACGTCTGTGGAAATACACCTTGGGAAATCACGTCCATCTTGCCCTGGTAGCGTCGCACATTCTACTTTTATCCCCTCATCATTACCCATATGACCTGGCCCCTTTTTTCACTGACGCGGGTCTTGTCACCACGGTGCGTTGCATACAGTCCAAGTACAAGCTTACACGAGACTCCATGCCATTGGAATTGATGAAAAGCATGGTGGAAATCTTGGACAATTTGGACAAGCATCTGATCGATCGTGATGCTGCCATTTTTCAGCTTATGTTGTTAAAACTGGATGAGCGGCAGCGTCAAATTAGAGATGCTATTATTAATTTGATTCACAAATTGCCTGACGCTGCTCTTAACAGAGGGCTTCGAGAAATGGAGCAAAACACCCGCTTTGTGGAACCTTTCTTGTGTGGCCTCTTTAACAATCCATCTCAAGGCGTCTTCTTCCGCTGGCTTGATGAATGCACTATGGAGGTGAAGAAAAAGGACCTGCTGACGAACGTGTGTCCCGAAATTACTATAACGCGTTCCCGAGGCGTGCATTGGATGGTAAGCAGCGCATACAGGGAGGCCAAACCGACGGTGGAATCCGACAGCAACTTGATGCTCTGCAGTGACCTCATGCGTGTGGCGATATTTTGCAAGAATGCTCTTGATGAATATGGCATGGATGGTGTACTTGGCCCCTAAGTTGTGGGAAACACGGTCTCATTTTACGTTATGACGCTTCCATTCGCTGGTTTGTACATGTTTTATGAGCTCGCTGCTATCACGGTTCCAAACTCCATTCGCGATTTATCAAAGCTGATCATGGACATGCCACAACTCTTTCTTTTACTTGATGTGTTTCATCGTCTCTGTCAAAGACTTTACTGGACTACTGTATTCCTCTCGACAGAATGAAAAATCTGCTCTTTTTAATGGAAGATTGCATTTATTTCTCATAATAATGTTATAAACAGTGCATTTCATATGTGAATGCTCAACTGCTTGGCTGCACTTTTCAATCTTCAGATCGAAAAATCAAACCTTATCCTGGATCGTATACCGAACATAATCCCATTTTATGCTTGCCTCCTTCATATGAATGTCATCATCTTTTGGCTTTTCAATTTGCATTGGGCAAGCCAAAGATTCGCTGGAAGCAAAGTTTTCCAAGTAATCAGTGTGAGTCGCAATTGTTTCAACAACAATCTCATTCTGATCCAACAATGTACTCCCAAGGACTCAGGACCGCCATTTTCATTGAGAACATCCCCCATGTCCCTCTTCAATCAAAAATACTGCACTCATCTTAAAAATGTAAAGTTTTGCAATTAAGACATTTTATTCCTCAAAGACATTAATTTTTAATCAAAATGGGTGGAGACACCTTTGTAAACCAACTCTCTGGACGAGACGCATCTGACATCAGTTTCAAA
Source organism: Parasitella parasitica (assembly GCA_025201805.1). Taxonomy (NCBI): domain Eukaryota; kingdom Fungi; phylum Mucoromycota; class Mucoromycetes; order Mucorales; family Mucoraceae; genus Parasitella; species Parasitella parasitica. The sequence goes on along the minus strand of MU619364.1, from coordinate 20,955 downwards.
GCCTTCCATTTCAAAAAGTAGAAACCCGGCTTCAGGGCAACAGCTTCGCCTACAATATTTTCATTCTCTGTAGCAGTGACAGGAATAACAGTTCCATTCCAGCGTTGAGTGAAAATGAAATCAAGCTCCTGCATTGTATTCCTTGACAGATAATGGTCCTCTGAGAATACGCCGATCTTTGTCATATTAGCATCCAACACTTCAGTGATGATATGAGGAGTACCAGTAAGCAGACGGAACATGGATGTGACAAAAGAAGACGCAAAGCTAGATCTCTGAATGACAAACCCTATGATGCTCTTGCCCTTTCCAACGTCCTTTTCAAACAGCTGAGTGCTGTTGGTCAGCATGAAACGAGGAAAGCTGGCATCAAAGATGGGGAGTTCAGAGAGCGAGCCTCGAATTCCAACATAAGGAACTTGGATCGACTTTAATGCGGAATTGTTGACAGGCACAAACTGGACATATCCGCCGTAAATGGGGTATGGCTGGTCTCGGTAGTTGCCTCCAATGCGTTTGACTCTCAGCTTCAGCTCTGCAGATTCTCCAGGCTTCAATGTCACTTCTGTGAATGAAAACTCTATGTCTGCCTTGACTTTTTCAGCAGCGTATTGTGGTGGACTGAGCGGCGCATAACCTTGCAAAGTGGTGTTGTAGGGAGAAATGGCTAAACTGGGGCGATGATGCACTTTATAGGCTACTGTTTGGTTGGAAGGATTGGAGATCTTCAGTATCTGAGGCTTGATGTTTGCAGTGTCATTAAAACTGAGGGACCCAGGAGAGACATGCATAGGCTGATTAATAGTGTCCAGCACTAATCAGACAACTAAAGTCAGTTTCTACTTATGAAGCCTGAGAAGCAGCACTTACATTGAATTAATCCTGCGCCTTGACGAGCTGGGTTATCGAGATGAATGCCTTGTGTAGTTGTAGATGGCTTGGCGTAGTTCTGAAAGTGCTCTTTAAGGTAATGCGAAGTAACATTTTTGCCATGAGCCTCCAAAAACAGAGCAAACGAACCTGCAATGTAAGGGGCAGCCATTGAGGTACCAGACAACAAACCGTAGCCGCCATTTGGGATAGGCAAGGTTGAAAAGATATAGCCACCGGGGCCAGAGATATCAGGCTTCAAGCTCATATCGTACAAGGGGCCGACGCTAGAGAACTTCGACACTTTCCTAGCAGTGGGCACTTTTTGGGGAGTCAAATTTGTTTTGAAGTTGAGGTAAACGCCATCCTTGACAAGTGTAGAGTTTGTATTCAGCATTTTCTTCAATTCTTTTCCTGCGCTCATAGAGATGGAGGCCAACGGCAACTTGGTTTCTAGTGCTTGAGGTCTGAAGCCAGCTTCATCTTGGTTATCGTAAACAACAATGCCAGCAGCACCATACTGCGCGACCATGGCAGCTTTCTCATCAAAAGTACATTTACCTCTTTGGACAAGGACAAGCTTATCCTTGAGAGAATTGTTGGGTCGAGTTCCTTGACAAGCGTCTTCTGTTGATTCAGAGTTGATGTAGTTGACTAGTTTTCCTGATGGAAATTCTTTGGTGCTGCTAGATAACATGTAGGCTACATATGACATTCAGTTCTTGCCAGGCTGCTAAAAGAGAAAATTGCCAAACTTACGATACTCTGCTCCATTTTCGACCTGCACAGCCTGTTGGAGATTATATTCATTGTCGACAGATGCCACAGCAAGAGGCCCTGTACCACTGCCAGGCGAGGATATGAAAAATGCGCCTTCAGAACCGTCATTCCCTGCAGCAGCGATCACTATACAAACTTTTCATGTGAGCCAATTAATCGAATCACGGTTTGCTGGTTTTAAACATTACCAATTGAACCACTTGCTGCAATGCGATTAGCAATGATGGCTGTGGGATCGTCTGCCCAATTACTGGAGCTGCCCAAACTGAGGTTGATAATATCGCAGCCCGCCTCATGGGCGCTAATCAACGCTTGAATGACTAGGTCATTGGAGGTGGCGCCATCACAGCCAAATATTCTCCACGCACCAAGCGTCACTTCTGGGGCTACACCGGTAAAGTTCTACAGCATGAGTAAGATTAAATCGTCAGGGTTCTCATGAGATATAAAGGCAATTATTATGTCTGTACGTACAAACAATTTATCATTGGCGGCAATGATACCAGCAACATGTGTTCCATGACCTACTTTTTTTGTCAGTCTCACGTTGGTACAGCTACCAGCAATCTATACGCTACCGTTTCCTTCTTCGCAGGCATCTAAAGGGGTTTCTCTTTGTTTTCTCGAAAAGGGGTCTCTCGAGTTGAACTGATTGCCCACTAAATCGTAGCCAAAACGAACTTGGTATCCTGGGCCAAATCCGCTCCCAAAGGCAGGATGGCGGTAGTCGATACCTGAATCAATAATTCCGATCAGTACTCCATTCCCTTTGAACTTGGCATGCACTTTATCCACTTGGGTCATGGCATGAGTAAAAGGCAACGGGCTGCCGTTCTCTGGCAGCTCCAGTTTGGGGGCGCTTGGAACAATCTGGCCGTCTTGATCTATGGCGTATGCTCCAATATTGGGCGACATGTTGAGCACATTGGGCCTGGCAATCTCAGTGACAGGATAGATGTGCTTGACACGATTCTGCTCTAATAATTTCCGCAACACGGTATTTTGGATGGATTGCATATGCAGCTCCTCTTCTTGATCAGATCTTCTTGCAAACGGAGAGGTGGAGGGCTGGTCTACTGAGATAGACACACCTCGAAACAAGGATGGCGACGAATTGTAGTCTTGAGCAATGTTCATCTTTACACGCGGATTGATGTCAATTTCGGCTTCAATGTCGTTCACAAATTCCAGCGATGAGCCTCTGAAGCTTTGCTCAAACTCAATGATAAATCTGCCGGGAATTACGTTGCCCAGTGCATTTGGTTTGAACTTTGGATTTGTCAAGATGGAGTCCAGATATCCGTCTCTTTTTTGTTGCTGCTGTAATTTATCACCATGTATGCCGGCTACACACAGCAACATGGCAGTAGATAGTAATGGTATTTTCATTAATATTAGTATTATTATTATTTATTTGTTATTGGAAAAGAGCAGAGCAAGCAAAGGAAAGAGCGCTTTATTTCCTCGGCAAACAACCTTGTATTTATAGTGCCATTCGATGAAAGAAACATGGAAAATAGAAAATTCCGATCGAGAACCTCAGGATTTTACTAGTATCGGTCCTGATTTCCATTCCTGCCAATCCTGAGCGTTTTTTGGGTTGCCAAAGTGCTTTAAAGCTCTCAAATGTAGATAGTAGACACCATCTGAGACGGGTGTTGTTCTGTAGTCCTTTACGATTTTGCCGTTCCACTCAATAATCGAGTCGTACTCTGTCAGTTTGTTTCGCTGATTATAAGAGTACGATCCATTATCCATTGGGCCCACGAGTGTGCCATCTAGTCGATGAACATTGATTTCCATTTGCGCAGAGCCAGTCAGTAGCCGTACCGCAATGGCTGGTTTAGTCTTGGTTTCTTTGCTCTTGTCGTAAATGAAGGAATCGGTAGGATTTGTGTTGGCGTCATCGTCGTCATTGTAGCTGGTCAGATACGGATACCCTTTATCAAACAGTGGTATGTCAATCATTCTTCCAAGAACTCCAATGTATGGTACAGTTGCTAAGCGTTGCTGTGTCTGGACATTGGTTAATGCAATGAAGCCTCCGTACATTTGATAGTGATATTTGATCTTGCGTGGGTCGGGTAAAACGACCTTGACGTTAACCTTGACACTAGACCTGGCTGGAATTCTTATGTTGGTAGAAGAGAAAATGAGGTCGACTGTAACATTGCCGTCTTTGATTGCTGGTTCTGTTGGAACGTAGCTGGATGAATTGGAGTAGGGCTGAATTGATTGTGATGAAATGTTTTCCAATATTATCTCGATAGGCGTGTTGTCTGAATTGACTATATTTAAGGTGTGTGTCTTGTAGTTAGTTGCGGATGATGTGTCGTTGAAGCTTATCTGTGCAGGGGAAATGTGAAGCTGGCTCCTAATAGAATCATATGCTATCCGTTTACATTAATTCAAGGATCCATAAGCCAAGAAATTCCATACATACGTTGAATAAGGCCTGCTCCTTGCACCACAGGGTTCTCAAATTTGCCATTGTCAGACTTGATCAATCTACCGTTGTTTTGCAATTTTTCCGTAATAAACTTGGGCGTGATTTTAATCTTTTGTTCGGTGTAATAGTTGACCAACAAGGCAGCAGCACCAGCAACATGGGGAGCTGACATTGATGTTCCTGATCGAACACCCCAGCCATTTGAAACATGCAGCGGAAGACAAGAATATACGTCTCCACCTATGCCCGTCAGTGAAGGCTTCAAATCCAATTCATAATTGGGCCCTGTGCTTGAAAATTCAGATATACGGCCAGCAGTTTCAGGGAAAATGACTTTTTCCTCCAGGGGAAAATCCAGACTGACAGGTTTGATATTGCCGTTTTCTTGGAGATACTGGACGATACGAGTTGCTACTTTGAGTTCAATGCAAACACAAGGAAGCTCCCCCTGCTCAGTTTTAGCAACAATGGCACTTTTAGTTGTGACATCGGGGTCATAAAACAACAGAGCAATGGCACCAACTTGCTTGGCTACCTCAAGTTTTTCATTAAATGTGCATTTGCCACGTTTTACAAACAAGATTTTTCCGTTGGCATTTTCTTTTGTGATCAATGTGTCATTCTTACAGCCAAATGGAATCGAATTATCCGGCATTAAAATGGTAGCGATAGTGCCATTAGGAAAAAAGTCGGTGGTGCTGGAGGGAGCATAGGCTTAAAGGCATAGCGTTAGTTTGAGCTTTCAAAATACTAATACATGTATGTAAACTTACAGAAATACTCGTCAGTAATGAAATCAAACTGTATAACCTTGGAAAGATAAAATGAATTATCGATAGATGCTACTGACAAGACGTCTTTTCCAGAGCCAGGTGAATTTTGAGTGAAAACGCCATCGCTACCTTGGTTACCGGCGACGCCAACCACTGTCATTCATGTTAGTATACTCCAAATTAAGACTTTAAGAACAAAACAGGTTACCAAGGACACCTCGCTTGGACAAACGCTCTGCAACTACAGACATTGTATCTTCAGGCCAGCTATTTTCTATACCAAGACTAAGATTAATAACCTTGCAGCCTAAATTATATAGACATGGATGAGTAAATCCCACACAATTTGCTTTTCAGATATAAATTTACCAGCCTCGTATGCCATCTCCATAGCTTTTATAATTGTGTCTTCTCCAGCACCGCCTTCGCAGCCAAATACTCGAAACACAGCTAAATTAGCTCTGGGAGCAATTCCGGTAAAATTCTATTCATCGGTTAGATACGAAATATCGTGCGATTTATATTGATCCAACCTTTGCAGGATCGTATCCTGCAATTATTCCAGAGACATGCGTTCCATGGCCTATCATTCTCTTCGTAAGAAAAGGGGTATGTGTGTGTGTTTGTGATTGACATAAATTAAATTACCTGCATCCACGCCAGTACAAGGATCAAATGGATCATCTTTCCCTAAGGGTTTAACACCAAACTTTTTATCGTCGCTTGGCTCGACTAGGTTTTTACCAATACTGACTTTGTGCTTGGGACCAAATCCATTACCAAGAGCCGGATGGGTATAGTCAACACCTATTGTGTGCATACATATATGAATCAACCAGGAAATCGTGGTCCCTCAAAGGGATTATCTTACCTGAGTCCAAAACACCAATTAATACATTTTGGCCTTGGATATTTAATTGCTGATGGATATCGTATATCTGTACATCGCTGTTGCTATAGGGAAATGTCACATTGCGTTGATTTGGTTGCCACTGTGGTCTGGGCACTTCGTAGACAGGGTAAATTTTTTTAATAACTGGATGCTGTTCTAAATGGTTGTATACTGGATGAAGTTTATCAGTTTGGGAGTAAGATACTGGACTCGGGAATGGCCGAAGAGGAGTCGCGGCGTTGCTTGGATCATCTTTAAGTGTGAAAGACATGCCGTGGAATATTCGAGACGAGTATACATGGTGAATTTCATAAAGGCCTTCGTATGGCAGTAATTCTGAACCAATGGCATCATGTTTATCATTCTGGCTATATTCTACAATGTAAGATCTGGGTATAGCTATAGCTGCTTGGACTATATTACATGTCAAGAGGCCAGCAAATAATGCAAACAGATTATTTACATGAAGCTTCATCTGTTAGCAATCCTCTATTACAAATATAAAGTTGGCTGTGAAAATTTTTAGAGGTATTCCTCGTATTTATATAGATCAGCTTTGCTGTAGAGCCCCTCTAATTCTCCCTTATATACTAAACTCCTTGCCGCATGATCCCCTTTATACATATTTCTTGGATAGGAGTTCTTTGCACAATGTTTATTGGTGGTTTCGCACCGCGATTCCTAAGCCCATTATTGATACAAACTTTTGCTGCATTTATATCATTGAATAGTATACCATTATGGTATACAGTACTTTTTTTTAAACTGATTATTCATGAGTTTTTAATGTATGTAATCTTCGGTTGCTTGATTACTTCTTTGATATATGGATGCCGAAATCAGCGGTAGGAAATCAAACAATAACGCAGATCATCTCACTCATTTGCACTCTGCACTACGCTCTATTTATTCAAATATTATTCAGTCTGACATTAATATGTTAGAATATATCTCCTAGACAGAAATATTTATATTTGACTTATCAGGGAGTAATAATGTAGCAATAACGAGAAACAACGGTTTTTTGTTGTATTTATTCGAAAAATTATGTCAAACGAAAACAAAAAGGTTTATTCAAAACTTTTACGTTAATAAGCTTTTTTTTTTTTTTTTTTTTTTTTTTTTTTTTTTTTTTTTTTTTTTTT
>MU619364.1:0-14036 GCA_025201805.1 Parasitella parasitica | reverse complement strand
ATTTTCATCGCTTCTGGAGCAGGGGAAATCAGGTTTCTGTAAAAGCATTCATAGATTTCATGTCAAAAATAGTTTTGAAGGCGTCTAATAAACTAATTTATTTCTAATAGAGTCTTAAAGACTGCCAAGAATAGCCATCATCTTAGGGGTAGCCATCAAAACCATTAGTGCTCATCCTGTTTAGAAAGGCAGTTTTCTTGATAAAATCATCATTCTTGCAACTTGTTTCACTATAAATGGCACAAAGAAAATTGGCACAACTCGATTTTATGTGCCAACTATTTTTGTGCCATTTAACATTTTCAATGTATGTCCATTAAGCAGGTATCCAGCATGTTATGTCCGTATGCGTGAACCTATATATTAAAAAGTTTTATTCAACTTCAATTTCTTACATCTTGAGTTTTATTGTAACAGTTAAAGATTGAGTTATCAAGTCTTATAATAATACTGCAATTTCGAATTGAGATACTGGCTGGCGAGGAAGGTGGTTAACGGGTGTTCTGTAGAACGTGCTTTGCATCCTTACTGTTTGTACTGTGTATCAATTAGGGTTATTGTCAGGGCTTTGCATTCTTGGCTGGTCCCTTTTATTACCATGATTTGTAATGTATACAAAAAAGAATGCTGAATAAATCACTTTGCCTATGTATTGCATTTTAGTGAGTGCAACGGAGGCCTGAAGAAGATGTCTATTTGTGCGCTCAATAGTACAGGAAAAGCATGCATGCTGTATATACATGTATGCAGTATAATTGTAATGACGGAAACATATGATAAAAACCACACTCGGTTAAAAAGAACTTGATTTCTGTTTATATCAATTTAATGCACAAATATACATACTCAAACTTTCATTCCTTTTCAAGCCCTCAGGGCAAATACTCTCAAATGTCTGTTCTTAATGGGCTTCTCGGTGTATTTACCTCCATTTCAACATTTACCGTAGATGAGATTTGATTAACAACAGGAATATAAACTTTCATGTATGTATGAATCGTGTTCTGTTTGAAGACATCAAAGGGAAAAAACATCATTTAGAAAAGGAGGATGTTCAACCAGCCTAAATCAACATCGACGCTGACACATTTTGGATCTAGACATAGCAATGAATCATTTTATTTACCTAAATTCATTTGCTAGTTCTGCAGTTTCCTCATGTTCGGTTCATATACACTGTATCCTGTTATTATTATCAAACTCGAAACACGATTAAAGACATCTACAGGTAGTGTGTTTTTATTACATTAAATTAAACAGTTAATAATCATCATCATCTTGTATATCCATATCCGAGTTCTCATGATAACCATCCCCAGTAGTACTATAATGATATCCATTGCTTTGTCTGGTACTTTGGTCTGTATAATTTTTTGCGTTATCGCTCTCTATGTCGCTTTGTTGAAATCCAGGCTCATCAATATCTGAATAGTTTGTATTGGTGTCCTCAGCCTTATATTCCCCTAATTCTGCATCGCTAGCAAATTCTAAATCGCTATCGTGATGGTCTTGCGATGTAAAGGATTCGTTATCGTCTGATGCCATGTCGGCAACGAAATCCCATAGCCTCTCGAGCAATGGCTTCCCTAAAGAGTAAAGATCGATACCAATGCTACCGTCTAAAAACCATAGATATCAGACAATTACCTACACAAAAGTCAATGCTACAGTAAACTTGCCTGGATCAACCACTGTTTTAATGCTCTCCGGGGTATTGTCAAAAATCAAGTTTCTAAATTCTTTAGCTTGATCTGGAGACATTCTATATATTCTTTTGGCTAACTCCATCATATTGATCTGTCCAGACAATTAGCTCAATCATTTCTCAATATAAAAATGCTACGTACATCAGGAATATCCCATTGGTCTCGCAGCCGTTTGTCTATTTTGGCATGATGAATTGGATTAAGGTTGTAAACGTCTGCTATTCTGTAAGTGTGATCAACGTTTTTGTTGGAGCTATCTGAAGAGGATCGGCTATGTATCAGTTTTGTGTCGTCTTCAGGCTGCAATTCGGGAGTGGATGTAGCAATAAGGGAAGGTGAAGAATGGATAGAATGATCAGACAGCGATGGATGATCGTATACTGGAGACTGTGGTGCCGCAATATAAGCAGACGCTGGTGCAGGCGAAGAAGAGGAAGATACAGATGATTTTCTCAGCTTCTTTGATGGTATAGATGTCGACGATTTTGATTCTGGCTTTGCTTTCTTTGCAGTTTTGCTATAAGGGCTGGAGCTACTGGGTTTCTTTTTGGCCTGTCTACTGTCTACTATAGAGGAACTAGGCGCAGGCTTTTTTCCTCCCTTGCGTGGTCCGGATGCTAATGATGCTGACATGGAAGTAGATGCTGAAGAAGGGCCTCTAGATAACAATTTGACAAGCTCTGGAGATGCATTGGGAAATTCAATGCTGTGTGTAATTGAGTAGTTGCTTAATGCAAAATTCAAATCGAACAAGAGAACCTGTGGATCAGTGATGTTGTCTGTAAAGTACAGCACGACACGCATATCGAATTCTCCCCATCCCTTTTCCTGCAAAATGTAGGGCTCTTCTGTTTTAACTAGTGTTGTCTGGCGATTATTACTCGAATGATATATAATAGAAAGATCAATTTCACACAAACCTCTACGTGGGTCTTCAAATGTTGGATGCAGAATATATTCGACATGATCTAATATCATAGACAACTTGCCCTTCACCTCTCTTTCACCGTCCATCGCAACAAGCGTTATTTTCCAATTTCTCCATGGATGTCCTTCGTTAGACTTGGCGCCAATGCCTTTGATAACGCTGTTATGACATGATATTTTAATATCTTGAGTAACTACGGCCTGTTTTATTCCCCTTGAGGATGAGTTGTGTTGAATTTTTTTCACTCAAATATATTCCGTTACCATTTAATTACCACAGTCAAGGACGTTTGGTTTAAAATGTAAGAAAGAAGCAACAGACATACCCGTTCACAAAGTATGGTTGGCCTTTGGTCTGGTTGCTAAAAAAGTCACGTAAATACGAAGGCACCACCATGCGTTCACAAAGAGATATTATGGATAAAATCGTGTCAATTGGTATCTTTAAACTACTGGCACATATATATGGCAGTGCGATTAAACTCTCCCGCATCCTACAGTATATGATAGGCATAGAAACCCTTGACATTGAACCATTACACACTCTACGATGTAGATAAAACATCACAACATGTGCTAGAAATTCTTGAATCTTATGTTTTTTTAGCTTATTCAATGCAGACGACACGGATTAAGCATCAATCTAGCATCACTTTCATTGTCGGATCATGACTTTTTGGCTAGCATTTATGAAATATCAGGTGTCTCTCACTCACTTGGTGAACCTTATCCTTGCATTGTGTGCCTGAGTGAAATAACACACAGCCAAACCCAAACAGACTTGAAGAACATTTTATTTCATACATGTTTCCAAATATTGATTCATTCATCCAAAAGTTGGATACGAATTTCTAATGCTACTTTGCTCACTAGCTTTTCATATTCAGTTTGATGAGATGTTGCTTCTCCAACATTCAATGCATGTTTACTTAATGTAACCAAGTTAGCCAACGGCTTAGTTGATTGTTCCATGGGCATCAAGGAGGAATCAGAAGCTCTATTTAAATGAGTTTGTAAATCAATTGTTTAAAGCAGAGATTATAATGTATTTACGTTTCTATCGTAGTGCCAGCGGTGGTAGCGGCGGCGGCAGCGGCGGCAGCGGCAGCAGCAGCCTTTGTGTTTTCCAATAATGCTTTTCTTCTGGCCTCAGTGGCACGACGTTCAGCTTCATGGACTTCAATCTTGTCTCTGTTTCTGTTTCTACTATTGATATCAGCCCAAACATTTTGTTGTGCGCCTTCGGCAAGTGCGACTCTTTCGTCCAAATCTTTTAATTCCCTTGATAACTTCAACACTTTGTCAACTTCGTTGTGTGCCTTCGCATGTTCCAAACGTGCCAGTAATTGAGCTTTCTCCATAGCAGCGTTTACAGATGAGCCCTTGACCGCCTTCTTCTTTTCAATCATCTCATTTACTTCCTTGTCATTTAAAACGTACTCTTTGGCTTGTTTTAAATCGACCAGTTTCTGTTCAATTTGATCAATACTCGGCGCACGAACACGATCGCTTTCCAATGTTGTTAAGAAACGAGAAAACTCTTGCTGTGTTACAGGCTGATTTGATACAATGTCCATGGAGAAATCTTTCTCTGCTTTACCGTGCTTCACTTTTAATGCCTTGTTACTAAACGCGTTCTCAGTTACTTTGTATGTCTTATGCCATGGAACAACATCAATAATTTGACAGAGTCTGTAGACAGGCGTCTTTTTTTGTGGATCAGGACCAATATATAAACGTACAAAACACCCTATGCAATATATGTTAATAATCGAAAAGGCTATGATTGTACACTGCGATTATACCGATGACAGTATTTTCAAAAAATGGAGCAAATATCCACTTTTCAATCATATTTCTTGAAATAGACACAGATTGAATTTCTTCCAGGTTGGGTGCTCTCTTCTTGGCCTATGCAATAAGTTAGAACTCTGATATCTCTGAGTGCAAAGGTGAAAATACCTTCTTTTCAGTCTCTTCCTCTGAATCGTTATACTCTTCCGCGCTATATTCATAATCGCTTTGGTTACCATGTCTTCTACGCCTCTTTCGATCTGGACTAGGCGAATCTCGATGGCGTTTGCCTCTGATTTTGCTCTTCTCTTCTCTGCGTCTGGTCAATTCTGAAAGAGCATTCGATGTACCGCTTCCTTTCGTACGAGTAGAACCTAGAATTCTATCATGAATATCAAAACAACGTATTAAGCCAAATCGTCTTACGTCTTGTGGCATCGTCTCTACGTCCATCTTTAAGCAATTTTCTGACTTCAAGACGCTCGAGGTTTCTTTGTCTTTCTTCTGAACGTTCAGCAAGAATTCTCTCTCTTTCGACTTCAGGAAGTGCTTGCAATCTATCAAGATTTAGTAACTTTGGCGATTTCCTTGATGTGTTGTCTCACCTTCTGCGATCCTCTTCATCTTTGTACAAATCAGGGCCGTATTCATCAATGTCCTCCATATCTTCATCGTCATCAATGCCTACATCATCCTCATCTGAGTAACCACCTTCGTCATCTTCTGATTCGGATAAGCTACTACAAAAGTTAAAGAACCTCGAAAAACGAAAAAAAAATAGAGACATACTATTTCTTTGACTTTTTAGAGGAACTATTTGACGTGTGATCTTTTCTTCTAGCATCTTCGGCTTGTTTATCAGTTAATGAAAGAATAAGATCGTCGATGTTGTCCATGTTCAAGATATAATAGTAATGTAGAGAGGCAAAGGAAAAAAATTGTAACTAATACACGTCGTCACCAAAGCAACAAGACAAATCAGTGTCGGAAGAAATGGTAATTTGGAGACTCTTCTTTTGCTCGTATTATGAGATTACGTATAAGACACTCTGAAGGAACAGTAACTCTTCCGGATGTGAATCAAAATCAAACGGTTTCCACCTTGAAAGACATTATTAGGAATACAATTCATGTCGATAATACTCAAGACATTCAAAGTAAAAAGAATCTCATTGATATTAATATTGTCATTAATGCATATTTTGCACCATATAGTTTCAGGAGCTTATCCACCAAAGCAATTTACCGATATGAATATCAAACTGACAGATGCTGGATTACGAGACGGTGATACTCTTAATATCAAAGTTTTGGATGCAATTCCTCTTGAACAGCCTCAGCAACCAATTACTGGCGTTTCGAAAACCCTTAAAGAAGGCTCCGTGCAAACGGCGGATGGAGTTTTACAATTAAGAGTTTGTATATTTATTTTGCTCAGAACACAAAGGCTCTTACTAAACGGCATTAATTAGGTTATGGATGATGATAACTCATGTTTGTTCAGATCAATAGGTAATAGACACAGGACTTTGGCAACCGCACTTACTAATGAGTCTAATCAGGGTAACAACTGAGACGTCTTTGCATTAATAAAAATCTAAACAATATATTGTAGCTATGTAATGCAAAGGGACACAACAATATCTCCAGAGCTAAGGAAAGGTACAATGACACTGTTTACTCACTAAAATTAGCATTATTAAATTTTCATCAGTGATTGTGGACGGTATAAATAATGATCCAGATATATATTCTGATGCCACATTGGGACAGTCAAGAGGTTAGCTTATGACATGACACATTGAACCAACAAAGTATTAACAGATTTTTAGAAAAGTACATGGAATGGATTCAAAAACCAACTTCATGGGGCGGCGCAATCGGTAGGGAAAGCTCTGAATAATATGGGCTGTACTAATAATTCGTTCTAAAGCAGAGCTTGCAATCTTTTCTGATCACTTTGGTGTTGGTAAATGCATGTATACAATATCTTTCTTGTTTATTTTGACACGTATGCCTTAAGAAATTGATAGTATCGATGTCCAAACTGGCCGCATTGATAAATTTGGAGAAGGATCTTTTGAGCAACGAGTTTTGATTGTTTACAGCGGTATCCGTAAGCTGGCATATATATATGTTCTCAAAAGTTGTTCATGCATCTAATTATCTGGGTAGATTACGATGCTTTGGCACTAGCACCATCTGTTGATAGTTCTTCCGATTTTGATCAGACCAGATTTTCTGTTGATGCAGATTTTATGCTGGATGCAGCCAAGGAATTGACTGATGGGCTAAGGAAGGTATTTATCATTTCCAAGGACTCGATGAATTGTTATTGGATTCATTTATCGCAAACATTCAAATAGAGTCGTAAATTCACGGATATCGCAAATTTCACAATAAAGTGTGAGCAATGCAATACTGGTTTGAAAGGAGAAAAAGGTAATTTTACCATGTATACATCATAGATCAGAGAATTCACTTGGCTTTTTATTATATTTGCAGATGCACAAAACCATGCGACAGTAAGATTTCATAATTATTGTCTTGAATATACACTCCATATACTAACTATTATTAGGCAACAGGACATACTAGATTTACGGAATACGCTTGACCCCTTCGATTCTTCTTATGGCAAATAAAACCAACTGTAGTGCTTGTTTTACACCAAATCCATTGATTTCATATCCAGTATATAAAAAACTTCTCTTCATAGTGAAACAAAAAGATAGCATTTGTTTTGCCTGATTATTTATGCTAAATTACTACCAACTATATAAAATTACATTGATCCCTTGTTGGATCAAAAAAGATAATAAAAACCAAAGGTTAACGAGATACAAATACTTGAAGATACTTTATTTAAGATCGAAACTGCATCTAGAAATTGCATCTATTGCTCGAGAACAGCTAAACGTGTGAGCACTATGGCCCAATGGATGTTCTAGATGGGTCTCATATGAGCCTATTTTTACGATGCGCTCAATGTAACGGTAATTCAGAGCATCGACGCTCTCATGAGAACAGCCGCTCATATGAGAGTGTCGAGGGTGCCATGAGAATATCTAATTATTAAAACGTCAGGCTTCTTTTCCCCATTAAATAGCATATTTCTGGGCATAATATTTTGATTTTTTAGGCATAAAAACTGGTTTTTATTATTTATTTTCGTACCGTATTGCACTGCAGCATTATACATTTCCTTTTCATTAGTATTGATATTCGCGATGATACAGAATGCTACGGTAGATACTATAGATACTAGGGTTTATCATCGCTATTGCTTAGGAACTTACCATTCCAACAGATGTCCTCTTTACTCTACATTTCTGCAGCTAGATCTCATATACGATTGCTGGCACCATTACCGCAGCGTAGCATGCTTGACATGCTAGTATTACAACGGTTTCTATTTTTAGTTATATTACCTTGGCAAAGTGGTAGATAAAATTAACTACGCACCATAAAATCAGAACAGTATGACCCTTATTGGTGCTGTACTAGGGTACGATAACATCAATAAATTATATTTCTCTTGATTGTCGGTAAATTGGAAAAAATAAGATTTATATTGCTTTTATGCGTCATCGTCTGAGAAAAGGTATCTTTTTTCAATGTTAGTGTTCAGAGTAAGCCCGAGAAGCTCATCATGGTTATTAACTTTCTCTCTTACCAAAGTAAGTTGTTTTCAAAGTTGTTGCAGTAATAAAGAAAACTGATTAATGTCCAAATGCTGTAAATGGTTGTCCATGGCGGTGTATTTTTATAAATTTTTAAAATTTAAAAAAATATGAAGCAGGTGTTCGACGATACTGAAAATATAACACATAGACTATCACTAAGGTTGAGAAAATTCGTTTTTGTAGAAGAGTAAAACGTTTAACCGAAAAGTAAAACAAAAGTGATGAAAAAACGAAAAAATGGGTATAGCTCAGTTTAAGATTGAATTTTACTAATAGTATATAATGCAGGAATCGATATGATCATAAGTTGCTATACTAAGAGAATCTATTACAATAAAAAAAGATTAAAAAATAAGATACTGATCCGATCAGGCATCGTCGGCATGATATCAAAAAAGAAAAAAGTACGGTCAGTCCTAAGAAATAATCTTACAAAAATTTGTAATGTCAGGAAAAAGGAGTACGAGAACAAAGAAGAAGGAGGGCTGAAAGAGAAGTAGTCGTGTATTATCAAAGTGCAATAGAGGAGACCTCGACCGGCATACAGCAGCACAAACAAAACTAACAGACGCAACCTGGGAAAGCACAAAAAAGCGAGAGAAAAAGGAGAGACGGACAGATTATTACATATGAAATGCAACGAAAGAACGGAGAGCAGAGACCAAAGAGAAAGAAACAAAAGAAAGGAAAAGACAAGAAAAGACAAACGAAACAAGCGTATTAGAGGAGACAGCAGCAGGTAGAAAAAAGGAGCAATGGATCAAACTACACTTGGACGGTGATTTATCAGAATGAGAATTATTCAAATAAAACGGTTGTGAATTAATCAGGTAAAGATCTCGTTTATTACATGGAAAAATGATGGTTTATATGCTAGTGAATCTAAGTGGACTGATGGGAGGATAAGATACAAGTGTGAGACATGATGTGATTTAGAGAATGGAATAATAGATTGTATCTATTGTCCATGAACATGTCATTTTGAGTTATAAATAAGGAACATGATTCATTGGGATATGTTCCTGAATTGTGTTCAGGATTGAGTTTACTTGAGTTTGACTTCCGGTTGGGAAATTGACACATCATATGAAGCAGTTGTTCGACAAGGCTGAAACTATAAAGCAAGATACTCTAATATAAGGCAAGTATATTGGTATAATTTCGAGTTGATTGCGTTGCTGACTGTCGAGAAAATACGTTTTTTGTTGAAGTGAAAGTGTTTCTACCAGGATAGGGTGGCGAAAAGTGAAGAAAAAACGAAAGAAATGCGGGTATAGCTCAGTTTAAGATTGTTTTTTATTTGTATTATACAATGTTTTATAATTGGGCACTCGATATGAGCATATGCCATAAAACTAGTAATAATTATCTAGACTAAAGAAAGAAAACCTCAACAGAGACGACGGAAAGATGAGGGAAAAGGTTTGAGATGGTGGTAAAAGAGCAGAAGACTACTTGTAGTGGTACGATTGATCTTGAGGGATGAACCAACGGATGGGAACTTTGATTGGACTTACCACCGAGGCACCGCACAAAGAAGGCAATCTACCAAACTTTCATCTCAGTTAGCCGCGAGAGGGAGGAGGATAGAACCACAATGATCCAGGGTCGGGATCAGGAGCAATAGTAGCCAAAGGGTGTACTAGACAGTCAATTGCATGGAGCAATGAGAGCAACGCAGGCCAGTAGACTGGAGGATCAGCAGAACCACGTAGAGGCAGCATGTTAAGAGCATTGTCAATGACATGAACACCAGGAGGAGCAGCAGGCAGAGCATCCCAAAGATTACAATCCAAAGCACGACAGTAAGGGAAGTGATCTCGAGAGATAAAAGATCCATCCATGCAGTGGCAATCCTCACGCATGTTTGCAAAACGACCAAGACGCCAACGAACCAAACGACTGCGAGCAGATCTACCAATAGTTAAATACAGTATGGGATCAGGGCGAGAGACAGAGGGACGGCACGCACGAAGCAAGACATGTTTACCAGTAGTAGCAGCAGCAGCCAGTTGTTGATCCACCTGATCTTGCCAGTAGTCAGAGAAGTGAGTCTTGAGACCAGCAATAGAAGGAACAGGGTCAGGCAGAGATCTATACAAACTGTTTTCACAGATGTACCGATCCAGTCGAGTGTACGACAGCGGACCACGCAGAACCACCACAAGACTATCCTCAGGTAGAGTCTCAGAACGAAGGGCATACCTAGTTGCCAGGACATTAAACCGATGCTTCATTGAAGGGAGACAGGTAATGTGTTTAGCAACATGGAACCAAGAACCACCCACGAACATACCAACCAGCCGGTTTTGGAGCTTATCAAAAGCCTCAAAGGTACGATAGTCAGGATGAGATATAGCGAGGCCATACTCAATCTTGGGTCTAACGAAAGCCTTGTATAGACGAGAACAGAGCAGCAGAGAGAAACCATTACGGTTGACACCAACAGAATTCAACAGGGCCATAACCTTAACAGCACCAGCAGACCGCAGAGACAAGATACTAGGAGCATGTAATCCTTTATATCTAAAAGGCATGCCAAGGTACACAAACTCGTCTACCAAAGGTAGCGGTTCATCGTATAGAGTCAGACTAGCATCAGAGAGGGCAGCAGGAGACCCAAGCACAGCACATTTAGATGGGTTCCACCTATATCCAAGACAGACAGAGTGTTCGGCAGCAAGGTCCAACATGGACTGGACACTAGACAAAGACCCAAAGATAGCAACATCATCAGCAAAGAGCAAACTATTAATGGCAATAGGGCCACTAGCACCAGGGGGAGTCACCATCGTAGCACCAGTATCAACAGAACGCAAAAGATTCGGTAGAGAGTTGATATACAACGAATACAGATGGGGACTGAGCACCGAGCCTTGAAGTACACCTGTAACAGGAGAGAAAGCAGCAGAGGTATGATTGGCAATCAAGACTGAGACCGAGACATCGTCAAACATGTTCATCAAAAGACCAAGAACAGGACGAGGTAGTGTAGAACCAGAGAGAGCTTTCCAAATGACCCTTCGATCGACAGTATCGTACGCTGACTTAATGTTCAAGAAAGCCACCACAGGATAGCGACGGTGAGTCAGAAAGTAATCATGCATCAAGTCATGCAGGCAGAGGGCTTGATCCAGAGGACTACGTTGAGGACGGAAGCCACCTTGAGCAATATCCAGAGCAGGGGAGTGTTCATCCAGAGCCGGCATGAGACAGAATTCAAACAACTTACGCACCACCGAAGTGAGCGAAATTGGTCGATAGTTACCAGGATCTGAAGCATCACCCTTTTTGAAAATGGGAAACACCTGAGCTTGTCGCCATAAACCAGGAGTATACGACCATTGGTAGCAGAGATTAAACAGCAGAGAGAGCACGGGGGCAATTTCTGAAACCAGAGCTTTTAACATCTCAGCTTTGATGTGGTCGGGACCAGGAGCTTTATGCGTCGGCAGACGTTTAATACATGATACCAAGGTATCAGTATCAAACAAGGACATGTCCGCAGGGAGGCAGAAAGGCAAATCAGAGACCATTGATGTAACAGAAGCAGGACGAGAAGCAGTATCTAATAGAGCACCATCGTAGACCGTAGCCAAATGGGAGCCCATAGTAGCAACAGAAGCAGCAGGACCGTCGGGGTGACTGTATGTAGATGAAGACTCTTTATTGCGTTTAATGCGTTTGATTGCAGCAGTAGCTTTTGAAAAGTCTCGTTCCAGAGCACCACAGAACGCTTGCCACGACCGGCGCTTAGCAGCTTGTATCAGAGAGCGAAACCGTCGATGGGCTTGCTTGTATAAGACCCAGCAATCAATCTTAGTATACCCTAAGGCATACCGCCATCGACTGTAAAGACGATCCCGTTCAGTAGCAGCATCTTGGATTTCTTGGGTCCAGTACTTCTTCCAATGGCCAGGACGACCAGATTTCACACCTATTGAGCTATCCAAACATTCATACAAACATTGATTCAAAGAATCGTTGAGTGCATCTATGTCAGGACGAACGCCAGGGGGAGCAGACACCAAACCAGACAGAGTACCAACCAGAGGAGACACTGAAGATCGAAAGGATTCACAGAGTAAGCCCAAAGGCTTCTCTTTCGTCAATTTCGAGAGCTTCCACTGACGCCTAGGAGCCAGACCAGTATCACCAGGAGCCACAGTTTCACCAACATCAGCCACATACCCAAAAGTAAGTGTCATCAATCGATGGTCAGAACCAAGAGACAAGTCAGACTCAACCACCAGCTGAGCATCCAAAAAGGCAGACTCCCCAATGTTTGTCAAGAACAGATCAATGATGCTACTCAATTCCTGCTGCTGCCGGAAAGAAGAGTATGTCTTCACACCAAACGCTAAAGATGCATTGAGTACAGACAAACAATGTTCATCAAACCAAGGTTTGAGAGCATTTCCTCGAGCATTGGAGGTAGAATCCCCAGTCAAAGGACCCAACCTAGCATTAAAGTCGCCCCACAGAACAGTATCTTGAGTCAGAGGCAGAGAGTTGAGAGTCGAGAGCACCCTATCAGATGATAGGGGTGGTGGTAGGTAAACACAATGAACCGTAAGGGTGCCAACCTTGAGGGACAGAGTGTGCGGGTTGTAGGACGGGAGTTGGGAGACCATAAAAGGACAAGAGGGAGAGACAAAAGCAGAGATACCACCAGAGCCACGGTTGAAAGCACCAGGTACTTTCGAACCATACAAGTGATACTGAGACCAGTCAATTGGGTAAGAACCAGAAGTGAGCCAAGTTTCAGTGACAAACAGAACATGAGTATCAAGAATATGAGAAATAACATCATGAACTGTTGTTTGACGAAGACCATTCGCATTCCATAGGGAGAGAGAGACAAAAACTGGGGGGACAGATACATTACTTACATTACCAGACCATGATTCATTGATGAGAGACATTAAAGCTCCATCTCAGAATCAGTGGAAGTACCACGGCGACGCTTGAACAGAAAAGCAGCCTTGGTGGGGTCTTTTTTCTTGAGTCGGTCCATAGCATCAGCAACAGCTTCGTCCAGTTCGGCTTGACCAATCCATCCGAGCTCCAAGAACCAACGGCCAACACTACTCACATTGAGTGGGCGGATGTGGGACAGGGCATCGACGCAACGAGTATTGACCATCTCAGCAGTGAGTTCCATACGATCGTGTTCAGTGTAGTCAGCGTACTTGGGATCGGCAATATTAGCAGGATTGAATGGGTCAAAATCAGCCAAGATTTCCGATCCACTTTCACGGAGCAGAGACAAGAATTCATTTACATATTGGGTATGTAGAAGAATACCAATAGCTTCAGATGCAGGGAAGTTGATATCCAAGATACGAGAGGTATCCACACCAAGTTGTTTGAGTGTGCGTCGAATTTCAGAGCGTAAAATCTTACCAGATCTACCAATATAGACATATTGATATCCTTGGGGACCCTTTGTAGCAGACGTTTTGAAGAGACGACCAGCAGCCAACTTTCTCTTGGCAGCTTTGGTAGGGTCAGGGCGATGAGAAGCCTTCTTAGCTATAGCAGTATAGCTAATAGTAGCAGGATCAGTAGTGGCAGTAGCAGTAGTGGTGGATCCAGATCCCCCCTTGATGGGTGTGTGTTTAGCATATTCTTGTGACGTAGCCTGCAATTTTTCAATGACCAGATCCTTGTCTTGTAAAATTTTTTTCAATGTTTGGTTTTCCTTTTCCAAAGCATCGAGACGAGCCAAAATACCATCATGTTGATTAACACGTTCAGAGAGAGAGGCAAGTTGTTGTTGTAACTGTTGCATGATAACAGTAACCTGATTCATGTCGGTTGGGTGCTGAAACTCGGGCATATTGCTGATTATTTTTTTAGAAATTGTTAGAGATCCAAAAAAATATGGAGGAGGTGTTCAATAAACTTGAAACTATAACAC
>MU619363.1:56415-92365 GCA_025201805.1 Parasitella parasitica | reverse complement strand
ATACAATCAGGTCATGTTTGACATTTAATTGTCAAACAAGATTATAACACAGTAGTAGTCAGAGCAAGACCTATTTCTATATTTAATCAGCTAATCGTTATGAATGTGAATCATTCATCGATAAGTTGAGCTTCGCAATTTAGAATAAGTAGAACCCAAATAGATGGTTTCTTATACAAGACATTCTATTGAATACTTCTATTTACTAGATAGAATAATCGATGCCATTTAACCTTAGATCCGATTAGGAACGGTTGCCATGACAACTGAGTTGAAATAGTGGTAACCATGGTATTCTATGGATACAACACCAGGGTTGTAGGAGATTATACTTTGATCAGGAGTGCAAGCCTCTACCAACACTTGTTAATGTTTACTTGTGCTTTTCATGTATTTCTTTCTTGGATGGATCAGCCATAATCCATCTGGATTTTATTTTAATGTAATTGTGGTGCCATATAATAGGTGCCATTTCATTATTACAGTGTGATTAGACTGTTTTGCTATTGTTTAAGTGTATATTATGTCGAATAACTAGGAAGGTATAGTATCTCAGCGATAGAATAGCAAATAATTATATATGACAGTATTTTAAACGTAAGAAAGTTCGCTTTATTTCAAGTATGAAGCATAATTCCATATATATATCTAAGATGAGACGTTCCCAGAATTTAACATCAGGTTCAGGAACGTAGCTTCAATTGGCTCAGACTCTGATCACGTGCGAGTAATCAATCAGCACCAGCAAAAACAAATTACATCTGTAACATTCAAGATCGCCGGTATAGTATAATGGCTAGTATACCACGTTGTGGCCGTGATGATGCAGGTTCGATTCCTGCTACCGGCAATTTTTTATCAGTTTTGTGTAGTGAATGTAGACGTTGTCTTTTCGAGTTTCAAAGTTGCTTCAATTGTCATGTGTTGTTTTGATAATTGTATATAAATTATAAAGTAAGAGACGAAAGATAGATGATGTTTATTCTTTGTAGTTCAATGGATATTTATAATAACTAAAAGTGTTACACACCAAGTCTGTGTGTACCTGACACATGTTCAGATATGTTATGATTTACTGTATGCATAGAAGATACAAGAATATAGCAAGATGAGCGCACGTGTTACCATTTTCAAAAAGTTATAAAATATATGCGTAAGCAACACAGCATGAAATAATTATTTTCCTCTGATATAAAAGTTCTTTAGTCAAAGTAAATCATATTGAAAAGTCGGGCGAAAAGTCCAAAATGGACATGGTCTAAGCTTTTGTCATACGATTATGAAGAAACTGGATGATACTAATGTGGATTCTCATTTTTGTTTACTGAATAATGCTTCAATTCAAAAATTACCTTTGGTAAGGGAGCTCTTAAAAAACTCAACTCATAAGATATGCTTGTTGCCTCCGTATTCGTCTTTAGTTTACCCTATTGAGGCATTGTTGTCAAGTTGAAAACCTTGGTCAAAAAGAATGCCTAGTTTGAAAGGCTCAATAAATTAATCGAACATAATAAATAGAACACCCATGAACCTCAAACCAACAATTTAAGGACAGGAAAAACACATACTCGCATATTGACGAGGCTTATGTGGGTGAGAGTAACAATGTCATTGTTAATTGAATATCGTTTTTATGTGATAAGGGTTTCAGAAGGATTTCTATGTCCTGTTGGTGACAAAGCCATAATGGCAACAACTTAATTGGACGCAGTCTAACCTAACATTCAAAAAAAGTCTACAATTGATGAAGTTCGAAAGCATTCTTTCGAAACTGCCTAAAGTACGATGACGGCCTATCTTTTTTTTTCTCAATGAGGATATTCGTAACGAATTTTAACGCATCTCTAGGCAGCTCAAATGTGAATTTTTAAATATGTCACAGTAGCAGGAGCCCTACTAGTTTTCGTGCCATTAGAGTAAATGTGTATCGTCACTCGTCGCAAAATATCATTTCAACATCTTTGCCATTTCTTTCATCTGCAGCTTGATGCGCTGCCGGAATAAGTTGTCTTTCTGGAGATTATTCATTGGAAATTGAGTGTGGGGACTTATTACCTCAGTAGCAAATAGCCCTTAATCAACAAAAAGGTCAAGGGCTCGACTCAGTTCTCATAAAAAAACGACTTATTATTGCGTAAATGACATGAAATGAGTTTTAGTGAGCAAAATATTCTACCGTCTGATAAAGCAGTTTGGATGACCGCAATACTACTCAAACTTCTCTCTGCGTTTCCACTTCTTATTGGATTGGCTGCAGTCAACTGAGGTGTTCCAAATAGCTAAGGTCCACACACTCTTTCTATACTTTGCTTTACCTTTTTCCTTGAGGCTACACACATAAACTAAACAGCTATAAAAAATGGTAATCTACACATAAAATTTACTGGTTTTTTTTTTACGGAACGCATACATCAAGTTTAAGATTTATCTCGCTTTTAAAATTGAAAATGCACGTTTGTGGTGGTTTTACAGCCATAAAAGTGTCCTTCAGTTGAGAGGCAAGGCGAAGAAAAAACCTGTGTATAAATTCCACTTTATCACTTGAAAATGTTTACGCGTATATATGAGAATGTATTCTAACATTTTATGCCTATTATTTAGGGTATGCGCATTGATATTAAGGCAAGTATCAACACTTACAGAGAGTTCAGTAACGTTTTTTTCCCTTCGAGAAATCACTAACATGCAACCTAATGTACAGCGTAAATTATTATCGCGTTCAGAACGTGTCAAATGTGTCGATTTGCATCCAACCGAGCCTTGGTTATTGACTAGTTTATACAGCGGTATTGTTCAAATATACAATTACGAAACACAAGTAAAACTGTCTTTACACCATTTGTGAGCTTACTTGATTATTAAATCGTTTAATTTAGGCTTTGGTCAAAACCATCGAAGTTTCGGAGACACCCGGTATATGGAAAAACGAGATTTATGATCGCTGAAACGTATACTGATAATCATTAATTCATAGTTCGTGCTGCAAAGTTCGTTGCTCGCAAAAATTGGATTATTACTGGTGCCGATGATTCTCAAATTCGTGTATTCAACTATAATACTCTTGAAAAGGTCACCCACTTTGAAGCTCACCCTGACTACATTCGTTGTCTCGCAGTTCACCCTACTCAACCTCTATTATTATCTGGCTCTGATGATATGACTATTCGCCTTTGGGATTGGGAGAAGGGATGGAAATGTGCTCAAGTATGAAAGAAGATATACAGTATAGCTACTATTGTAATTAACAACTTGAATTAATAGGTCTTTGAAGGTCATGCTCACTTTGTTATGCATTTAACCTTCAATCCTAAAGATTCCAACACATTTGCATCCGCTGGTCTTGATGGCATGATCAAGGTATGGTCGCTTGGATCCAATGTTCCCAATTTTACCTTAGAGGGTCACGAAAAGGGTGTCAATTTTGTTGATTATTACCAAGGAGGCGATAAGCCTTACTTGATCTCTTGTGCTGATGATAATATGGTCAAAATCTGGGATTATCAAAACAAAAACTGTGTTCAAACACTCGAAGGACACAACCAAAACGTCAATTTTGCAGCTTTTCATCCCAATTTACCCATCATTTTATCTGGTTCTGAGGATGGCACAGTTCGTATCTGGAATTCTGATACCTATCGACTTGAAAATACACTGAACTATGGTCTAGAGCGTTCTTGGTGCATGGCCACTCAAAAGAATGGCAACAATGTTGCTCTGGGTTATGATGAAGGTGCTGTTGTGATCAAGCTCGGTAGAGAAGAACCTGCCGTGTCTATGGATCTATCTGGGAAGATTATTTGGGCGAAACATTCCGAAATCCAAACTGCCAACATCAAAACGGGCATCGATGAGAATGTCAAGGATGGCGAACGTTTAGCTTTACCCATCAAAGATCTTGGAAGTTGTGAAGTTTATCCTCAAACTCTTCAACACTCTCCCAATGGTCGTTTTGTCGTAGTTTGCGGTGATGGTGAATATATCATCTACACGGCTTTAGCTTGGAGAAACAAGAGTTTTGGTAGTGGTCTTGATTTCGTTTGGGCTGATGATTCAAATGTGTATGCTGTCCGTGAATCTTCTACAAAGGTCAAGGTCTTTAAAAACTTCAAAGAAAGAGCTGGTTTGCTTCCCAAGCTAAGTTATAGTGCTGAAGGAATCTACGGTGGTATACTACTTGGTGTTCGCGGTAATGGCTTTTTGAACTTTTATGATTGGGAAAGCGGAGAAGTTGTCCGTCGAATTGATGTTGATTCAAGAAGCGTGTACTGGTCCGACGCAGGTGATTTGGTTGCTATTGCTTGTGAGGATTCATTCTATGTTTTGAGATATAAAGCTCAAGCATATGCCCAATTTGTCGAGAACGGTGGCGATCCAGGAGAGGAAGGTGTTGAGGATGCTTTCGAATTCATCACTGAAATTCCAGAAGGCATCAAAACCGGTTCGTGGGCTGGTGATTGTCTCATATACACCAACACTTCCAATCGTATGAATTATCTTGTCGGTACAGAGACATATACTATTAGTCATTTCGATAAGCCCATGTATTTGCTGGGCTATGCTCCTAGAGACAATAGAATTTACATGGCAGATAGAGATGTTAACATTTACAGTTACGGATTATCCTTAACTGTTGTTCAATATCAAACTGCAATTCTTCGTGGTGATCTTGATTCTGCTGCCAGTTTACTCGAGTCTATTCCCGCTGATCAACGTGGCCGCGTTGCTAGATTCCTTGAGTCTCAAGATCTCAAGGAATTAGCGCTTGAAGTTACTACTGATATAGACCAAAGATTCGATCTTTCCATTCAACTTGGTAAACTTGATATTGCCTCTGAAATCGCACATCAAGTTGACTCTGAGCTCAAGTGGCGAACATTAGGCGATGTGGCAATGTCTTCTTGGAAATTCAAATTGGCTGAGGAATGTTTAATCAAGGCAAAGGATCTCAGTGGCTTACTCCTCTTTTATACATCTAATGGTAACCGTACTGGTATAAGACAGATTGCCGATACCGCAAGTAAGTGTTTAATGTATAGCAAGGAAAATTTATCTAATCTTCACATGCATTTGCAGTTGAACAAGGCAAGAACAATATTGCATTTACTTGTTTATTCGAATTAGGAGCGATGGAAGAAGCTATTGATTTATTGGTCAAGACAGACCGTATTCCTGAGGCTGCCATGCTGGCTAGAACTTATGCTCCTGATCAAATTTCTAGAATTGTTGGTTTATGGAAGGCTGAACTCGAAAGTAAAAATCGTAAAAAGACAGCAGAAAGTTTAGCAGATCCAACAGAGTATCCCAATCTATTCCCTGAGCTTTTGGACAGAAAGAAATCTGCAGAAGTATCCCCTCTTGTTGATATTGATAGTAAGGTAGAGGAGGGACCTCTTGTAGATGCTATCAAAGAACAAGCAGCAGTAGACGGAAAAGAACAACAAGAATCACCAAAAGAAGAAACAGAAACCGAATCCCCCTCTCTCATCTAATAATTATGCCATAAAATATATAAAATCATTATAATAAAGCATATACTTTTTTTTATTGATTGAAATGTTGCTGTTTAAAGCATGCGTTGATAATGTTATAAACATTTACAGTATATATATTTATTATGCTTGAGGATGAGTATGGAATTTTGGGGGAAGGGGTAATTTTGAAAGAGGAACTATATTTATATGAATGTACACTATTGCTGTAGTATTTTCGAGATTGCTTCATCATTTGCAGGTTCGTATATGTCTTGAAACACATCATCTCCTTCAGTGACCAAATCTGGAATAGAGCCGCCATGCTTTAAAAAAATGCGTTCAAAGCATAAAACCAACGACTTGAGACCTAATAAATACCCATTGTCAGGCCCTTTATTTCTTGGTGGATATGTAAAGCTTCGGTATTGACATTGGACATCCTCAGATGTAACACAGTTAGCAAAATCAATGATACGAACATCAATTTTACGATCACTTGGAGCATTGCCATCATAAATCATTAGTAAACTAGAAGAATAAAATCTATAGTCGTTCATAGTTTTTATAATTCTTGCTAATCTACGTAATTTTCTTACGATAACGGGTATATGTTTTATTTGACAACCACTTCCATTATCAAGATATGCTTCCAATGTATCACAAAATGATATCGGAGTTAAGGTTCTACCATAATATTTATCTTGGAAGAAGAATTCGTTTAAATCCCTTTTGTATACCTAAAAAGTGCCTACATTAGCAATATGTGTCAGGTAAAACAACCCATAAAAGTTACCTGCATGCCACATACTCGAACGCCGAGCACCTTACTAGTGGATTTTTCACATTTGATTGTTTGGCTTCTCATTTTTTCACGTGTGGCATAGACTCCATATTGCCGGGTTCCCATTTTAAGATCCAAAACACAGGGATATTTCACACCATCAGTCAAGTCCTCAATGAGGATATATTTCTGACTAGCTTGCTGTGGTTCATCTGCTGCCATGTTTGTCGGCTTTCTATTTCGCATCTTTTGCAAATCACGATTGTAAATCTGTAAGGACCAAGGGTTGTTGAGTTGTTTAGCATGATTTTCCAGAGTTGCACAATCTTTTTGTTTGTTATTTTGTTTTTTGAGGCATGCAGAATCGACCTGTAGTATTGGAATATTGGGTGTTCGTTTTATCCCCTGCTGTTTCTTCCCTACGTCGAAATCATCCATTGCGAAAATATTTTCATCATCTACAGACGCTTCTTTTTTGATACTAGGTGAGGACGCTGTGGAGCATATAATCGAAGGGCGTCTTGGCTCCAATGTCATTGTGTCAATAGAGCTGGTTAAAGTGCTAATATCGTCATCTTCATCATAGTCATCTTCTACTTGCTGATAACTGCTCATGATAGGAACGGATCGGCCGCCTTCCGCAATTGGATTCTCGTGCCTCCAAGATTTCCTAACAGGAAATCGATCAAAGTAACTATGGGCAAGTTCAGGCTGTGTGGAATTCCAACAAGGGTCAAGTTCTTTCAAATTCCCACTACTTGCATTATTGGGAAGCCTGTTTCGACGTTTCCAATCTTCAGCCAAGATCAACCTCTCCTTGAGAGCTTCTGGGGAAAATACTTCCCTCAATACTTGTTCATGAAACTTCTTTGATCGAGCACGACAATTGGAAGATCTTTGATAATCTTGCGAAGGATGAGAACCAGGAGAGCATGAAGATGAATGGCGTCTGCCAAGGTTGTTTGCACAGGCGTGCCAATCACGCAATAAATGCTTATTTTTTTCAAACAAAACTTCAG
Organism: Parasitella parasitica; assembly: GCA_025201805.1. Taxonomy (NCBI): domain Eukaryota; kingdom Fungi; phylum Mucoromycota; class Mucoromycetes; order Mucorales; family Mucoraceae; genus Parasitella; species Parasitella parasitica. The sequence continues at coordinate 85,094 of MU619363.1, read as the reverse complement.
GGACTGGAAGCTCTGATGTCCCTGTAGGGCGATAGGTGACATTGAGAACGCCCATATACTGCGAGGTAAAAGGCAACAACTCATGGTGGCTGGCATCGATATGCTCATAGAATTCTTGCTCTCGAGTAGATACAGGCTTGCATATCGCTCTTTTTGAGAAACGAAAAAATGACGCGTGGCCGCCTACTTGATTGTTAAAAGGTAGTAAAGGCAAAGAGGTAGTTATCTTTGTTGGATCAAAATAATGATCTTTGTGTTCGTCGCTGGAAGCATCATCATTTTCCGAACTGCTTTCATACGTGTTGGGTAAATCCCATTCGCTTTCATCGTCATTATCCTCACAATCTGAGATATGACATGCTTTGGTTTGCATAATCGACATTGTGTATTGTGTTTGAAAAGAGAAAAAAGGGTAAAAAAGAAAAAAATAAAATAAAGAAAGAAGGAGGAAAAACGAAACCCACTCTAGTTTTTTTCTTTATATATTTCAAGGAAAAAGAATAATGCCCTTCTGATGAATCAGACTCCAAATATCGGCTTCATGGCCAATTCCATTGGTAGAATTCATTTAAAATCCTGTAGAATCGCACGTGTTGCAGCTTGTCAGTTCATGACAACCTCTACTATGTACTTGATTTCCTAGTAAAAATTAATTTCGCAACATAATTTTCGCACACTTGTTTGCACAATCTTCAACTACACACGTGAGGAACCGCCCATTTGTGTTAATTCATCAGCTGTGGAACCGGGTCTTGTAGTCAGAATATATCCGCCGTTTTTATTTTTAATATATTTGCAAAAAGATCTATAAAAAAAGATAGTGTTTACAGTAAGAATGGGTAGGTTATCATATAATATTCAATTTTCGACATAGGAAGCGAGAATCATAACAATAACAATAACAATAACAATAAAAATGATGATGATGATAATAAAAATGAGATGAGGGGTATGCTTGTTGTTTTGTTGTTTTGTTCCTGTGTGTACACATCTTAAAGATTCCATAGTAAAACTAGTAATACAATATATGTTGCCATGGTTACAATCGTTGTTAGAATAACCCAATCACCACTTGTTTTATATGGAATTGTCGAATCGAATACATCAAATGAAGTTCGTCTACGCCATAAAGCAATAGCCAACATGGCTAATCCAAAAACAAAAAATGTGATGCCAATTTTATAAAACTCTCTAGTGAATACTTTCAAGATGAGTAACCCAGAAGAAAAGGCAGCCAAGGCAGTTCTCCAATATGCACCTTCAAATGTCCTTTGGTGGGCTACATGACAATAAACAATGTATTTAGATGTGAGTTACACTCTCTTTTGTATTATTCAATCTGACCTCTTAAATCTTGTAATTCAACAAGAGTAAAAGATGCTGATTCTCTACGATGTCCTCTAACTAGCTTTTCTTTATTGTATAGCATTGTTGGTTTCTCAAATGACGAAGGAAAGAAAGAAGAAAAAGTGCAGACGGAAGAGATTGCAAAATAGAAAATGGTTGCACGGAGTACAAATTAAATACATCACCATGTACAGTATTATCATTTACGTTCAAAATGCAAATACTAAATGTTTCTTAAATCAACCAACTCTATAGATGTTGATACCGCTATTCAGCATCAAAATAATTCTCAACATATCATATGCATCTGAACCGATTAGTGAGATATAGTTGCAGATTTATTTGATTGTTCAATCAACCTAGTAGATCAAACGCTGATGATCATGATATCCTGGCGGCAACTGTAAGTTTTTTTTCCAAATTTGCTTACTTTGTTATCGGTTTTGGTCCTTAATTTCTATTACAAGATCTTTGATATTTGTATGCAACTTTATGAAATGCAGATATTAAAGTTTATTTGAAAACGTATTTTTTGTATGCATTTTATAAAAAATCGACTCGTTGATAAAGTACGATTACAGTAAACGTGATGTAATAACGGTATCAGAGGAGCGCTTTTTAAAGAGTTTTTGGATCAGTAGAATGCTCTGATGAGTTGATTGAGTAAGAATGGAGGGCGGCATATACCGGAATTGTAACCAAGTCGGATAGATTGGTTTAACGATTAAAGTCTTATTTGTTGACAGTGCTACAAGACGACACAAGAGCTCCTTCTATAAGTGATCTTTTTGGAGGATAATGGCTGTACAGTTTCTGCTTAGCATTTACGACTATATTTAGCAAAATAATAGCCATTTCCTCAAATGTTTCATAAACACTTGATGTCCGTGTACTGTATTGATAACAATTTCTGCAAGCTCGGCTACAAATGTAGGATTAGAGCTTTGCCATAATGCTTGCTTTCTAAACAATTAGATGCCATCTTTTCAACTCTTCACTTCTTTGGTTTCCTTTGTGCTTTGTATTCTGGTTCCTCTGTCAAAAAGATCTATGCCCTTCATTCAACCATTAGCAAGAATTCTGGGGGTGTAGGTTTGTCGTGAACTTCCATCATCCCTCTACTCATCTTTTGATTTGTTTAACTGTGCATTAGCGAGTAAAAACCATTACGACCTCGTCAGAATCGACAACACTCACATTTGATGCCTAGCAGGAATATGGGAGCAGTAAATTCATGCCGACTTAGTGATGTACTCCAGGGTGGGATCCTGGTGGCCTCGTTAAAGCCAATTCCTTTGGTGGTACTACAGAATTTGGGTCCTAACTATAGCATTCGTTTGTTGCTTTAGATGTTTTCTGTTTTGCAGATTTCCTGGGGTGATTTTACTGCGACATTGACATTTTTATTTGATAGCTGCGACATCAAATGAAGTCAAGGAAAATTCTCGCTTGAGGTTTGCTTGGTTGGTTCAATTATTTAAGGCTACTCGCTTGCTTGCTCGCTTGTCAGTGGTATTTCTTGAACTCGCACTCGCTTAGTTGGGATATAAGACACTGATGCTTTAGTAGATGCTCGCTCTAATTGACGAACGCTAAATTTGGTTCTTTTGCTTCTAAACTAAAGAAATAAAGAAATATTGTTTTTTCTATTAAATCTTCATTATCGTGCATAGTATTCCTGTCCACACTTCTCAAGCAGGTCTTATTTGATAAGCGATAAACTTGGCAAACTTTTGGATTTTGTAAAGGAAATTTGTATAATTTGAAAGCACAGATTGAGCTAGTATGAAAGCAAACGTTAGGAGTAGAGACAGTGTAAATACGACGTTTCTGTACTAGTGAGAAAATTTAACACCTTAAATTATCATAAAGCAAGCCGATTTCCCTTAGGAACAGCTATAACAGTTTACTCACATTTATGTAGATATCAAAGCTGCTTTATTATAAATGTGTAGCTATACATTATTATATGGTCGAAAACATAACAAGAGAACAAGCACTATGTATTTTCTTTTGCCTCGAGTATACTGAATCAAACGTAGACATAAGTCTCCAAAAAACGGAAAGCTTTAAAGATGTCAACATTTGTTTCGAAAAGATCCATACAAACCTCTATTACATTGAGATGAAAGAACTAATTCAAACCCTTTGAGATATAATAAACATCGTAGCAGCTTGCATTTGGTAGAAAACTATGCAGATTAGAAAACTCAAATTTTGTGATTTCAATTGTATTTACCCCTTTATTTTGAAGCTGGGTGACAATTAAACAGTTTAAGATCTTCAGGATTATTCAGCAGCTGGACACTATCGAAATACTTGAACCGATTGTCATAAAAGTACTGATCGATAGATATTTTTTGCAGGCTTGAGTTGTCTCTGGATACAAGATTCTTATAAATTTATTACTGATTTTAGAATTTACGCTCTTTGCTACCTTGACAGTTTTTTGAGATCTGTCATGTTGGTTGTTAAACCTGCATAGTCAATGGCTATGACACAGATTTTGATATTGTTGTCGAGGAACTTCAATAAATCTGTTGTGTTGCCATGGACACTATTTAATTTGACATCCTTATTTTCCAAATCACATTTTCGAAATTGTTGAATTACTGGGTGAAACCAGCAATGGATTCTTTGCAATACCTATTTCTTTGGTATCCGTCTTTATTCATAACACCTATTTTTGAATGGAAACTTGGCAATACATCAAACACGGTCTCTACTACAGAAACTATAAAACAAGAATTAGCTATTTTTTATTATTAACCTCATTTTTAAACTTACTATAGAACGTGTCATCTAGAACCTTTAACTGTCTGCTTCTGCTTCTAGCTTCCTTTCCCGTCTTTGATGTTTTTCGTTCGGGTTGGCCTGGTTCAACCACCGACTAGACCCCAAAGGAGCTTTTTTGTCAAATTTGTATGTGAATTTCCAAATGGTTATTATAAATATCGACCACCAGAGGAATATCTTTTTGACTCACGTTATATAGTTTCTGTATCTTATAAGGACATAGTAGCACATTTTGTGAATTCAGCAACCTATTTTGCAGCTTTGGATGTCTCTTAAAGATGGTGTGTTATGGACGATAGTGTCATATTCGCCAGCAAAATCACTACAGCATCACTGCTTTTTGCTGGTTTTCTTTTCACAGGACATGTGCATCTAAATTATGGACTCTCCACTGCCGATACCAAAGTGAGAATCATTCCAAATTCTCAACATCTTGAAAACACCTAAACTCTTATAGAATTGAGGTTTAAAAAATTACTTTCTAGCTTTACTAAGTACTATGTCTTCTTTGTCATTACTCTTAGCTGCTTCTTCAATTATTACTTGTTTGGATTTATATAGCTTGTAAAAGTTAGGTGAACCAACTTTACCCAACCTACAAAGCTCATGTGGATTGTTGTTATAACAGAGATCGACATCTTTTGGTGAAACTTCAATGTTTTGGATACAAATCTTGACGTTTTCTTCTTCGGATGCTCTGCAATAAAAAATACAGCTGGCCTCTTCTTTGGAAATTGTTATACGTTTTTTCCGTTAAAAAGTTAGATAGATCAAGTGGTGAAGAACAAGTCGCAAATTTTATTTTCCAAGAGTCTGGACTTCGTCCAAAAAAAATACAGTATTATGGTCGCTATGAATTCGAATTTTAGTCTCTTGATACCAGGACTAATTTAGGAGTGGAAGAGCAGGAGCAGTAAGCCTTACCATGATCAAAACATCTGTTGATATCCTTAACATATACAATATCAATCAGATGGTACTCTTGGGAAACGCCATCCTGTTCTTCAATAATCCTATACTTTGGTGAAGCTACTGTAGATTGTTGGAACGTATTAGACATTTTAAGGATATCTTTTAGCACAACTTTGGGCTTGGTCATTTGTTTTTTTTGCAACTCTTCAGCTTCAACTATGACTGTCTCCAGCTTTCTGACCATGCTTTTGGTATCGTAAAATACTGCTTCTTTTGCAAGAGCGTGAAGCTTCTTTAGATCTTTGACCAGGATAACGCTTTCTCTGATATAAAGCATGATATCCTGAAACAGCTCACTACTGCGATCGATGTATATTTCATCTTGTGCTGATTGATTCACCAAATTGATAAGATGAGTTGCATCAGACTTCATTATTGTATTACGATATGTCATGAAAAGTTCACCGCCCACATTCAATTTGACAATGTCCATATCATCTTCGCTGTCGGTGGAGGAAAAAGACAAATTTGAGGAAATCATTCTAACAAGAGGTAAAGACGAAAAATAAAGTGTAATTCAAGTGTCGGCCAGCAAGCTTTTTTTTTTAAAAAAAAAAGCTAGGAATACATACACCAGCATGTCGTCAAATTAATCAGTCATTTGATTTTATCATCTTTATTCAAATTTCAATAGATTATGCAGATAAAATACTAGTTTTCAGCCAGTTTGCATCTTTTACGAGGACGCTGGATAACCAGTCTTGATTCAAACACATTCGGAGAGAGACAATACTTGTACGCAGATACAATGGTGGCATCTTCTTCGAACGGCTTTAGTTCGCCCTCGCTTGGCTTGATCAGATAATTGCTTTGGAACGGGTGCTGGATGGCCTGATACTCAAAGTCGTCGTCATTAATGTCGTTCTCCTTAAGGATTTCATCTACTTTCAAAACCAAATCATGAGCGCAGAAATAACAGGCCTCGAGTCTCAACTTGTTCAAGTACTCTACATCCTTTGAGGGGACGGTTTGGGATCTCCAATATTCCAGAATTCCTTGAAATAGCTGGCCGTCTCTGTCAATAAAAATATCTAATGGTTCAATTTCTTCATCGTCTTCATCGTCTTCATCGTCTCCAGCATCATTGCTAGTATCAGATAAAGTGCCCACATTGTGTTTATTTCCATATTTCTTTTGTAAAACAGCAGATTTCTTGATGGTATCGTAGCCTATAAGGAAGGTTTTTCCGCCCACATTGAGCCTAGTTTTTACGTTGCAAGCCATATTGATGTGTAATTTAAGAGAACGAGAGGAAAAGGTGATGTTGTAGCATTATTTTGAATGTTATACACGACAAGCATTTTCTAAAAACCACCTTCAGATCAAGTGTTCCCATGTTCATGTCCATGTGTTCGACTCGCATCAAATGCAACTTGCTGTCTATTTTTAGATCAAGTTTATGGACAGTGCACGTTAATCGTAGATCCCGGTTCAATATCCCAGGAATAGGCTATGAGATCCATGCCGTCTGCCATCCATTGTTTGATCCCAAAAAATCAGCACTGGTCCATCTGCACAGCTAAAAGATATATGCCTTTTCGGCATTGGTGGGAGGGATATAATTAACCAGTCCTGCACCAGCAAGGTGGAAGTAGCTATTTGCAGGGCGCACAGGTTGTTTGGTAGAATCACTTGAGGACGTATTTGATGGTTGGTACACTATTTCCGAAAATTATTGGTGCACTAACAAAAAGCAGTTTGGTGCACCAAAAAAAATCATTTTGAAGCAGCGACGAAAATCAGTTTGGTGCACTGTCCAAAATGCTTTTGGCGCAGCTGCATAATAAATTTCGTGCTTGGTGCATTGTGCACCAAATGTGTAGATTTATTATATATTTTTTTTTTCTAAACAGTCATCCCACTTGGAAGCAGAATATCTGCAAAATCCTTCTAGATCGCTGATCATCACCTTGTTACAAGCATCAGAAATTCTAGTGGACAGTGTTTCTTCTTCCAAAAGTGCCACTCTTTTAAGTTTGCTTTTCACAATGGACCAAAATTGCTCGATTGGATTAAGCTCAGGGGAATAAGGTGGGAGATAGACACATCTATACCCTCTGCTTTCAATATACAATTGTATGTCTTTGTTTTTGTGGATAGGTGCATTATCCATTATCAAATAATGGCCTTCAAACTCCTTATATTTATCCATCACATCCAAGGTGCTAGCGACAAAATTGAAGTAATGTCCAGTTACAGTTCCTCCCTTACCTGCTTGAGTCTGAATAGGGCCACCTGTAGCTTTTCTTTTTTTCGAAGGTGCTGTATAAACTTTCGGAAGCTTTACCTTAACATTAACAACGCCAAAGGGTGATATGGCCCCGATAATTGTCGTAGTTTTTGCTCGGGTCTTGGGAACCTTTACAACAGATCGCTCTCCTTTAACCGACCATGCATAGTTGCGCTTCATGTTGATATGGAATGCAGTCTCATCAATAAATACGCAATTACTTGTAAAATTCATGTCAGTTTCTTGCCATTGCTTGACCCAGTTGTATCTTTCTTCAATTTTTTCAGGACTATTTCGCTCTACCGAGTGGAAATGAGCCCTTTTAAGCGAAAATTGGCATTTCTCTGTCAAGAACTCGTGCAAAGCAGACTTTCGAATTTCAAGACCCATAAATTGAGCATTCAGTTGATCCATCATTTCTTCCAAGACTAGATCTGGTTTGGCATCCACCATGCCGATCAAAGCCTCTTTATGCTCCTCACGAAGTTTTGGTGGTCTTCCAACCGATTTGACCACTTTTTTGTGAGAAAGCTCTTCATCATTCTCCAAACTTTCCACACCCTTCTTGTACCAGTTTTGGCCAGTGCTGGGAGGGATTTTGACCATTTTGCAGGCTGCACGGATGCTCATTTGCTTCTCGTATACGAGAAAGAAGAACTTGGCTTTATCTTCGCTCTTGTATGATCGATACCGTGTTCCCTTGGGTTCCTCGGGTTCTGCATTTCCACCTTCTTGTTTCAAACCATCTTCTTTTGTTTTCTTAATCGGCTTTTCTGGTGGCTTCAGGTTCATATAGTCACTGAAGTTGGTTATATTATCCAAAGGATATTGTTCGTCGTCTACTTCCATAGCGAGAACAGCAACTGATTCACCCTGCTCATCGTAGAGATTTCCTTTCCCATCTTCGAAAATAAATTGATCCATAGAATAAGCTAATATTTGTGGTAAGAAAAGAGCTAAAAGTGCATCAAATACATTTTGATTTTTGCACGAAATTTATTATGCAGCTGCGCCAAAAGCATTTTGGACAGTGCACCAAACTGATTTTCGTCGCTGCTTCAAAATGATTTTTTTTGGTGCACCAAACTGCTTTTTGTTAGTGCACCAATAATTTTCGGAAATAGTGTATGTTTCATCGAAATCATCCTCTGAGTCAATGGCTGACCTTTTGCAAGGAATTGTTGATGGTGAATCTTGTTTCTATTAAAAATGAAGTTGAGCAACTCAAGCTAAGCTATTCTATGAAGTCTACCTTTAACAGATCACGCTGATATTTGAGATAGCTTCTAGACTGAAATGAATGAGCGTTATTTTTTTCAACTTCTTCCCAATAGCTTTAGAGTGAACGCTCGTTGAGTACTAAATCGCAGCAAATAAGACTTTCTTTGTAATCACAATACACGATGCCGTGCAGGTATGTCATTACCATGAACTGGGAATCGATTTGCTCATGAGCCCATCGTTGTGTAGGGCATTGTTTCCTTTTGGACATGTTAATAACGATGCGAGTGAACTTTTCTTCCGCAGCATTCTGATCAGCAATGCCTACTGCTTTAAAGCAATCAACAATGCTGAAATGTTCAACTTGAGTTTTTATCTAATCGATAAATCGGGACATAGACAGCAAAAGAAAGAAACAAGTTGGTTAATTTATTTCAAGATTTGAGTGGTAAGGTGACAAGACATGGAGTGCATCGGACACAGATTTGGCCAGAGCTTGTGTGATTGCTTGTACAGGTCAAACTCAGATATGACACGATGATTAAGTGCTTGATGATCAACCATCATACCTCGACTACCAAGAAGAGTTTGGTTGTAGGAATCACCCCACGTCCAGGAAGTCGGAGAAATCCTCTTCTTTACCTAGTTAAAAACTAGGTACCAACCGCGGAGCGTTTGGAACAGGTTCCTGCTGCTACAAAGCGTGTCAATCAATAATTATGTAAGCTTTCGCAAAAACCAAAGGTTGGGGTCTACGTCAGCAAAACGCAGTCCAAAAATGCTTCTAATAAACAGTCTTTTTATGGTTTCTGAATCTCATTGGTGGAAACACTGGACATAATACAAACAGAAAGATTGTCTTGGGACATAAGTCGACAGGGGAAATTGGACAAATCACTGAGGGTGGACAGCTCTTCATCCACGCCAAGGACAAGAACTCTATTGTTATTGATGGTACACAATTCACAGAGGCCAATGTCAACTTCGGTATTTTGCTTCGGGAACAATATCCGGATGCCCTTAGTCTTAGAATTAGAACTGCAATCAAAGGAACCCAATATCTTGAAATTAATTTTCGCACAGCAGCTGCCAGGGAGGAAGCTTTGAAGAAGGATTTTACCTACTAGGACATAAAGTGACTGTAAGTCGTACCTTTCCAAAAGACGCCACTATTATTAGAGTGAGCATTAGTGATCTGCCTTACGAGAGGATGAAACGATCATCAAGAAAAATATGGATGACATCTTTAGCCGCTATGGTGAAATCTTGGAGATGGGCTTACTCTACACTGTGCACAGACACTGGTTCACAGGACGAGGTTTTGTCACTCTAAACAAAGTACCTGGAAAGACTTATGCTGAATTGAAACCTCGGATTGATTCTTGGGACGATAATGAAAAATTGACTCTTACTTAAACTAACATAAAAACTAGCTATAGTTGTTGTCATGTTACAGATCATGTTTTTGGCAATTGCCCTGCCATGCTACGAAGAGTCAAGACATGTTACGTTTGTGGTAACACCGATCATTTGCAGGCCAGCTGCCCAGAGGCTTGGTGGAACATTAAAAAGGCGGCAAAGAAAGTGGCCAAGTTGAATGCTTCCCACAAATCCCTCAATCAGCCAACCCCTACAGTAACTAATATTGAAACTATTGACACTGCTAAGACATCTGCCTCCTACACGGAATTGGCAACAACAGTTTTAACAATTGACGCTGATAATCAAATCGAGAAGGCTGAAGAACCCATTGTTGACAAGGAGACTATCGCTATGTCTGACACACCTACTTACAAGCAGATAAAAAAAAACCTTTTATTTCTGATAAGAGCCAAGAGGTTTCTGAGAGAAGGGGAATGTCTCCTGAGACAAAAAGTATTAAATACAAACACATTTTAGATTTCTATTTTAGATTAAAAATGCCCAAGAGTAGAGAACATTTTATAATGATGTGCGAAATTGCGACGCTCTAATCATTTTATTTTTGATCAAACAACCATTTTGCAGGAGCAATAGGTATTTTTAAATGAATAACTACTTGGGTTCTTTATCCCATTTTATAATACAATGGAAATTCTTTACCAACACTATCGACATATACTTCAGATACCTGAAACTAAACAATCATCAGCGGGCCACAAAACTTGAAAGCAAGAACTTCAGCTTTTTGTGCCATTTTTTGACTGATTTTGATAATCAAAAATGCCTTGAAAACGCCAGGAATAGTATCCGACGGGAAAAAACTGTATTACATATGATTTTGGTGCAATTTGAGCATGATTTTTTTTTCGATGCAAAATGATGGATTTTTTCGATTTTTTCCTTGTATCTACCCATCCAAAATCATTGATTAAGCATTATTCTCGATTTTGACATCAAAAACGCAACTTTTTACTATGGCATATATTAGAGGAAAATGATCGTAAAAGACCATTCCTTGATCTGAAAGACTGAAAAAGCGCTCTGATTAAGCAAAACGTTGACTTTTTCCTCTCAATCTGTTTTCAAGGTTTTTACGGCAGAATTTCTTCCATAAGCATACGGGAATTACGGAATGATACCAGCGTGTAGAGCGCCCAAAAATACAGCTATTATCATAGACTGACAGCCGTGGTATGCATAGTATCAAAGAATGATATCTTACCTCAAAGGAGTAATTTTGTTTTCGAATTATCCAAATGGAGTTTTTGAAAGAATTTTTTCTTTCTGTTTTTGGACGCGTATAATCTCCGCCATCTAAGAAAAATGGTGTTTTTTGAAGAAAGCATTAGCTTTGAGAAGTCATAGCTTACCCAATTCAAGAGAAAAACAGTAAATTATTTTATTTAAACAGTGCACTTGTTGACTTTTCAATGGTAGTACTTGCATGTCTTTACATGGCCTGACGATCTCACGCTCCGATTTTGAAAAATACTTTTCCGAAAAAAGTCAGGAGTCGCTACCTTCATCTGATTTCAACTTAAAAGTGAAAAACTTACTCCAAGTTATGCAAATATATAATCAAAAGGTGCCTTGTAGTTTAACTCATTACCGTATTACTTGTTTTTGTGCTTAAGATTGCTAAACATTGTTTTCTTACAGTTTTTGTCTTTTTTCTGACAATAACACACTGAAGCTCACGTAGACCCAAAAAGAAAAAGGAATCAGGTGCTTAAAACCTACAATGGATTTACAAAGACACTCACTTTTGAAGCATTTCAAATTATGAAAAGATGGCACAGGTTTGACTAGCTGTTCTATTGTGCAACTAGATATAGAGAACCCAGCTTGGTACTTGTCTGACACTAGAAGACGCCAGATCAACTGAAAGTATAAGGAATTACCAGAGAAAAAGGAAACAATCTGCTACCAGGATAAGACACCCATTCATAAAAAAATAATCTGTATATGTCTCAAAGACATAAATGTGTTTATCTTCAACCTTGCTCTTCGTTCCTGAATCCAATTAAAGGTTTTTGATCCAAAGTCAGTAGACACACTTACACCCAGAATCACAGATGTTTGTCAATAGACAATCGTAACCTTCTTTAAAGACTACCTTGAATTTCAATATATGATGTAGATAGCTTATTTTACAACACGTTCTCTGTGTATTTTCACTCTTAATAAAACAAAGCAATTGCTCTTTTTCTCCAAATATGGAAATCCCCACTAAAAATTTGCAACTAATTATAATGATGGTCAGTGGAACAAAAAGAAATATAGCAAACAATCTAAATTTCAAAATGAATAATATATTATATATAAATAAAGAGAATAATTTTAGAATAGCAGCTAATAGTGATATGTATTGTTATCAATGTTTAACAAAAAGAAAGGGTCGAAAACGACTTGATTATAGCTTTCTGGTGCAATCAGCCCAAGAGTAAATCTTAATGCACCACAAAGACCTTCGTACAAAGTGATCATATCAACTTTGCAATTATTTTCTTCTTTCATCCTCATATCTTCAATGTCAATCTCAAAAGAAAGAAAACTCAGGAAGTTAAAAAAGTTACTCGCTATATTCAAACCGTCGGGATGCTATACGGGTTTGTTTCTCATATTCGAGCTGTCAAAACATGAGCGACATTACACCAATGCAGCAAGTTTGGTGTATCTCTCATATTCAATTGTTTGCACGATAGTGACCATCAGAAATAAAGATAACTATATTTGCCACTTTAGACTGGATGCTAATCTTGCGTTGGCCTTGGTTATAATGAATCTGCATAATACAATGAAGCAAGAAATCCTTTGCTTGCTGTTTGGAGCGACTGCATATTCAATAAGCAGAACAAAGATACCTGGATTATATATCCTGGAAAAGGTGTTCAGGCCTAAGGAACCTCAAATGGCCGAATTTCATGAAATGCTGCTCGTGAACACAGTTTAAGAAAATAGGACTAGGGACATCATAATTTTTGCTTTTATTGATGGATTACATCTCGCGATTATGCCAGGTAAGTTAATCGTATTCCTTACTGGTGTTTATTACGTTTTTGTCACGCTGTTGGGGTAACTGTCCTGGATCGTGGCATGATACTGAGATTGCATCTACTTTGTATGAAAATCTCCTTCCAGAACCATATCGATTGTTGGCTGATGCGGGCTTTCCTTGCAAGACACGTTTACAAAATTAAGAATATGGTTGTTATAGGTAAAGTGCTCAACGAGTGGAAGGCAATCACAAAGTATTGAAAGGTCGCAGAATGGGGCGTGCGTGCTGTAGAATCGGGTTTTGGTCGACTAAAGCTCAATTGCCTGCTGACAAGGTCAAGCGTGGACAGATCTTGTACATCATGTGGAAACTATAAGATTAGTGGGTGTTTATCAAATCACTACTGTTTATGTAAACAAAAAAATAAATTTTTTGCTCCAAATAACTAATCCACAATATTGCGTAATAGTTTATTATCAGTTGCTCCATTCAATCCACGGCCACACATCATTATATAGTCTTATTAATGATTGTGGAACCAAAAAATGAATCGTTATATATATGCTGTCATCGTTAACTAAATGCATCATTCTTAGACACGTCTTAGCTTTTAGATTTGGTTTTAATGCCAAGTCAGACAAATCTTGGAAAGAGAATTCCATTTAGATTCATTGCTGTGTTAGCTTCAAGTGCTTTTTGGCAGCTTATCGTTTATAAAATCATACACTTTCGCCTCGGTTACATATAACGTAACATTTTAACAAATACTGTTACTAATACAATTCAAGTTCTAGAACTTATTAAGTGATGATGATGATGCTTAGTTTGCAGAATCCGAAGAAAGCTGTACTGACTGTATGCACTATTGTAACACCAGTATCAAACTTATTCATTTAAAAGAGACACAAGGAAAACCACGCAGAATTTTATGGAAACAAAAGAATTTGAGCAATTCTCTATTTAGTTATATCAATTTTGTTCAAATGTTGATACACTGTCAATACGCATATAGAATAACGTTTTGCTCTAGGCACAATGCCGTACCAGCTGGTTAATAAGATTTCCATATACAATCACATTTCCTTTTTTTTTTTTTTTGAATGGGATCCAATCAGTGATTAATTTTGTTAAGTAGGATAAAATATCATCATACCATTTCTCACAGTTCGTTAGAAAAATGCGTCATATGGAAGATCCTTCTTTTCTAACAAAAGATCCCACTTGTTGGTAAAAAAAAAAAAAAGGTTTTAAAGTTTATTATTTCGATTAATATGGGGAAAATCAAAAATCAATCAAGAAGAAGGGGGTGGGGGAGGAGGTTGCGTGGAATCAGAAGACGGAGGTGGAGGTGGAGGAAGACTATCATCAGATGAAGGTGGAGGTGGAGGGGGGGCCGCACCCTATTGATACCGAGTTAGTATAATTAAATGTGTACATGTATCCCAAAAAACTTACCCATTGATCTACGCCTTGATCTGATGACGAAGGTGGAGGTGGTGGAGGTTGCTGCCAAGGAGCTGAACCTGTCGGTGGTGCTTGAGACGGATCGTAATATCCGTAAGATCCATAAGCATTATAATAGCCACCAGCTTGGGCATTGGGTGCTGAATAAGCATTATATCCACCTGATTGCCAAGGGGCACTATTGCTACTGGGAGAAGCATCTCTTCCACCGGTAGATGAAGAGTAACCAGTATGGCTAGGTGCAGACCAAGGTGGAGGAGCAGCACTACCAGTTCTTGGTTGTTGCCATGGTGGAGCAGCACCGCCGCCAGCTCTAGGTTGCTGCCATGGTGCAGCCCCACCACTTGAGGAAGAAGGTGGGAGACCAGATCCACCATACGCACGATTAGCGTCAGTACCAGGCACTGTTTCTCCCAATTCAGCCATCAAATTCATATATTCGCTGTCAAGCTGAGAATCACGCTCACGACTTTGATTCGCCATCTCAGGATTATTTCTTTGATTGCAATCACGAGCAATATGGCCCATACCACCACAAATATGACATGTCAAGCTAGAAGTAACATTTTGTCTTTCAGGACATTCATATCTTCGATGGCCCGACGCACCACAGTTCAAACATGTCTGATTTTCATCATCGCGCAACGTACCATTCAAAGCAGCCAATTCACGCAGTTGATTTCTCTTCAATTCGTTTTGACCTTCAGGTACAGAAGCCGACGTTTCAATGACCTTTTCGATCAGTTTCACAGCTTTTCTGACCTTTTCTTCTGTATCTGCAGTGACCAAACAATGCAAATCTTCCTCTTGACCTGCACCTGCCGCAGCATCCGTTCTTGATTTACCTTCTTTTACAGATCCACGACCGCGAATACTGATTTTGGCACCGGATTCTGATTCCATGTTTTTGAGTGTATTTCCACGAGGACCAATAAGTTGACCGATAAAGTTAATTTCAGGAAATTCTTTAGCAGGAATATAGACTTTTTCTTGTATCTTTGTAGGACGTTTGTAATCAATAGGAGGTTTAAAGCCGGGAATTGTCTTTATGGCAGTTTCAATCAATCTATGGCGCTCATCTTCCAATTTCTTTTTGTATCTGGCTTCTCTTGTATTCACACGTTTACCATCAGCATTATAAATAGGTTCGGGAGAAGGAGATCTATAAATGAATGATCCAGTATTAACAATGTTGCTTGTAGACTAATAATATATCCTACCTCTCACGCTCACTTGGAGTATAATCATTTGTACGAAGCTTTCTATTTACTTCTTCCAATCTAATTTGCACTATATAAATGTAAATAATGTATCTATATTATAGGGTACCAATAGCTTACAAAGATATTTTTCGGATTGATCCCTGTTGTTTATCGAGATGGTGGTTGGTAAACCGGGGATAATCACCTTTTGTTGCTCGTCTCCCCAACGACTTTTACGCTTTCTCTTTGATGCTGAGCTGTCGGATGGTGAGTTAGAATAAGGCGAAGCTGATGCACCAGATGAACTACGATCTGTTTGTTTACATGTTTTGTTGGTAAAAACTCTTTAAATTGTCACAATTGTTTTACCTCTTGAACGATACTCTGTCTCATCTTTAGAGGATCGCTCATTTGAACCATCTCTAAAGCGTCTCTTTGCACCCAAAGGAGTAACGTTTGTTCCTTTAAGACAAATTGTTAGCTATCTAAACAAATTTTAAAATTCAAACATCATACCTGTAGGTTTATACATGATTAATATTAATAAACAAGTAGAAGACGCGACAATTGTGTTGACTCAACATTTTGTTTGGTTTTTTTTAGGAAAGGGATTGGTAGCAAGTAAAAGGAGTCACCTTTTCTATTGTGCTGGTATCATCACTGCATTGAGCATGGTTTCCATAGCAACATGCGAAGGAGCTATCAATCAGCCTAGCAATGAAAGAGCAATTGGTAATCAGATACATCACACCTGCATGGAGACTATCTCAACATTGTATGAAATATTGACTAAAATTAGTAAAGACTTGATGAAGAAAGCTTCCCAAATGCAATTGTAAAGGTTCTTATTATTTACACCATCAACATTGCTATCAAAGTAGGTTCTTGTAATTTATCATTGCTTAAAACATGGTCAAAATGCTGAGATCTTTGTCAAATTTAGTACATCCCTATTAAACCACTTTTACGGATTCAGGTATAATTATCATCTTGTTTATAAACTGGAGGTACTGTATATTCATTCTAATACCGTTTCTAACTCTCTTTTATAAACACAAATATCAATTCTGGGATAATGTAAACAGCAATACCCGAATATAAATATACTTTTAACTTGCTGATTGATTGATATATTAGACGTTCTATGATTTATTTTCTAATTTTTGATAAAGTCGGCTAGACCTGAGCAGTAGTGGATATTATTTATCTAATTACTTCGATGTCATACTAGCCTCCCAATTTTTTTAACTTGGTGCACTTTGCGCTCCATGTACACAGTATTTGCAAAATTTACAACAAACGAGCTACACCTTGCAGTACGAATTTCTTTTTACGATCGGATAAACGATTTTGAAACACGGCATACTCCTATCGTTAATTACCTGAAAATTTACTATTGAGAAAGAAATATACAGACAGTTTTGAAGTCAACAGGCCAAGTTTGAGATATTCTGCATATCGTAAAATCATTGTGGATGTATCATCATAATTTAAAAAAAAAATACTAAAAGTTAGTTACTATATTCACATTCACCAAATCCAGTAAAAACAGAACCAGATGGCATATTATTGATTTAGATGGAAAGTGCCTTTTTTCCGTCAATATAATTGTGGAAATGTTAGAAACTCTAGTTCTTTAGATAGAGATTTTAGTTTATTTATGCTGATCTGGCCAATCAGAAACTTGGTAAAGCATGTGCATGTGATAAGTTTCAAACATATCAAATGGAAATGCTTTCCTAAGTTTCTGTAAAAATATCTGAAATCAGAAACATTTTCCGGGATTTTTCTATGCAACAAAAAAAAAAGTATATATAGCAAGGAACTATCATTCAAGTCATTCTAAAAAAGTCCTTTACATTTCAATTGAAAAAACAAGATAACTTAAAAAATATTTTATGAATCTTAATACATCAAATCAACCAACTCAAAATCAACCTCAAGACGAAGTTCAGCCTCAAGTATACAACAATGGGGAACAACAACAAGAGCAACAGCAAACAACCATCAAGTTTGATGAATCACAAAACAGGGAAATGAAGGAATACCAAGTTCAGCACCATGAGAAATACTCACAAAAACCTTTAACCAGACAATCCACTGGCACTAGCTCCATGGATTTTGATACCAAATCAGTTAGAAGCGTGTTGATGCACAAGATGAACTTGGTGAAAAGAAGACGACAAAGTATAGATGAAACTGAGAAAGTTGAGGGACCCCCATACCATACCATGGATTTGGATACCGTAGAACAATTACTCAAGTCTGATATTCAAGATGGTTTGCCTGAGTCTGTTATCGAAGAAAGGAGATCCCAATCTAAATTCAATGAAATGGAAGGCGAAGGTGGTGTCAGCCCAGTCAAGTTATTGATCAAACAGTTTACCAACATCATGGTGCTTATTTTATTAATCGCAATGGTAAGTTGTTTATTTTTTTTTTTTTTTTTTTTTTTTTTTTTTTTTTTTTTTTTTTTTTTTTTTTTTTTTTTTTTTTTTTTTTTTTTTTTTTTTTTTTTTTTACTTGAGTTTATCAATCATGCATTATATTAACATGGTGGTAGATTGTCTCGTTTGTGTTTAAAGATTACATTGAGGGTGCTGTCATTTGCGCGATTATGATCCTCAATGCTTTTGTGGGTTTCATGCAAGAGTTTAAGGCTGAAAAAACCATGGATTCTCTTCGTCAAATGGCCTCTCCTACTAGTCAAGTTATTCGCGATGGACATCAAAATACAATACCCACCCGTGAACTAGTTCCCGGCGACGTTGTTATTCTAAAGAGTGGTGATGTTGTGGGTGCCGATTGTAGAATTATAGAGTACGTTGATACTAGTAATGTCAAGATAATTGTGTATAAAAGATTTCTTACAATTCTTTTTTCTCTTTAGATCATTCAATATGGATGTTGATGAAGCGCTCTTAACTGGCGAATCTATGCCTGTAAACAAAGTATCTGATGTCATTCAAGGTGAAGACGTGCCTCTTGGCGACCGTACTAATATGTGCTATTCAAGTACTGTGTTGACAAAGGGTCGCGGTAAAGCCATTGTTACATCCACTGGCATGCACACCGAAATTGGCAAAATCGCAAAGCGTTTGTTAGACTCGGGTGACAATACCAAAACTCCTCTTCAAAAGTCTCTGGATCGCATGGCTTTGGTATTGCTTGCTATTGCCATTACAGCTGTTATCGTCGTATTCGCCGCTGCCAAGTTTCAAATTACTAATGATGTGATTCTGTATGCCATTTCTACCTCCATTTCTGTTATCCCTGAAGGTCTCGTTGCTGTAGTCACTCTTACGCAAGCCTTTGGAGTACATGGCATGGCAAAGTCTAAAGCTCTTGTGCGCCGTCTTGCTGCTCTTGAGCTTTTAGGTGCTGTTACCAACGTCTGTTCTGATAAAACTGGAACCCTTACGCAATCAAAGATGGTTCTGACTCGTCTCTGGAGACCCAGCACTGGTTATTACTCTGTAAGCGGCCTTGGTTTCACTACCGAAGGTGAAGTTACACACGAATCTGATGACTCTGTAGTTACCAAGGAAAACATGGACTATGGCTTTCAAACTTTGGTGAATGCGTCTGCTCTCTGCAATATGAGTGAAGTTCGCAAGGACAAAACGACTGGAGACTGGTCTGGTATTGGTGATCCAACTGAAATTGCGCTTCAAGTCTTTGCTCACAAGCTCCAAAATGGCAAGCCCTCTCTGATAAGCAAAAATGACACTGATGAAGGCTGGAAGTTGATTTCAGAATACCCGTTTGACTCTTCTATCAAGCGTATGTCTGTTCTCTGCCGTGCCCCTGATGGCTCTCATATTGCCTTTTTAAAGGGTGCCACGGAACGTGTCCTTGAAAGCTGTATTGGCATGCAGATGTCTGATGCTGGCGATGTTCGCTCAATGACTCAAGAAGAACTCCAAGAGGTCATCCTTCCTAAGGTCGATTCTCTTGCTCGTGGCGGTCTTCGCGTTTTGTCTTTAGCTACACGTCGCATTAAACATGACGGCCCTGTTGCTTCTGATACCTTTGTCCGTGAGACTATTGAGCATGAAATGATCTTCCTCGGTCTTGTTGGCATCTATGACCCGCCTCGTAAGGAGTCCAAGGATGCTGTTGATGAATGTCACCAGGCTGGAATTACTGTTCACATGCTGACTGGCGATCATATCGCTACTGCCACTGCCATTGCTCGCGAAGTTAACATTGTCCCCTCTACTTATGGCCTGACTGAAGAGGACGAAGAATTATATCAACGTGCCAAGGATGCCGCTAAACCTCATATTGGCGATGATATGGATAACTTGGTCATGACAGCCCAACGTTTCGACAAAATGACCGAAGACGAAATCGATGCTCTTCCTAATCTCCCACTTGTGATTGCGCGTTGTAGTCCTGATACCAAGGTCAAGATGATAGAAGCTCTTCATCGTCGAAAGAAGATTGCCGGTATGACCGGCGATGGTGTCAATGACTCCCCTTCGCTCAAAGAATCTGACATTGGCATTGCTATGGGCGAAAATGGCTCTGATGTAGCTAAACAAGCTGCTGATATTGTACTTGTTGATGATAACTTTGCCACCATTGTCAAGGCTATCGAAGAAGGTCGTCGTGTGTTTGGCAACATTGCTCGTTTTGTCGTTCATATGGTGTCTGGTAATGTTGCTGAATTGACACCTTTACTTTTGGGTTTGGTCTTTATCGACCAATCGGGCGGCTCTGTATTCCCTATGGCACCTATCCAAATCCTGTTCAACAACATTTTGACAAGTTCGCCTCCTGCTATGAGTCTCGGTCTGGAACCTGTTCATAAGGATCAAATGCTTCAACCTCCCCGTTCTGAAAAAGATGGTCTTTTCAGCAGATCTAATTTGATCGACATTATTTTTTACGGTTTCTCTATTGGCGTGATTTGTTTAGCCAATTTTATCGTCGTGCTTTACGGCTATGGTACTGGTAACCTTGGTGAAGACTGCAACGGTCATTATAACGATACTTGCGATGAAGTCTTTCGTGCTCGTGGTGCACTTTTCGCTACTCTGACAGTGATCGTACTACTTCATGGTTTTACTTGTCGCGATCTCCGTAACTCTACCTGGTCTATTTCTGCACTAAGAGGCCCTCAAAACAAGTATCTCTTCTGGTCTACTTTGTTTGGTATTATCCTGTTAATCATTGCACTTTATGTTCCTGTCTTGAACACTGAAGTCTTTAGACACAAGCCTATCACTTGGGAATGGGGTATGACAGTTGCCTCTGTGTTCTTGTACATTGCCGTAGTCGAATCGTATAAATGGGTCAAGAGACGATTCTTCTGATATTAATATCTTGAACTCACTTTACTTCCTTATCCCTTCTTAATAATTATTTTTCGCCATTATGTAAATGTCTCTATTATTTTGCCTTGATACATAACTATAATATCACAATCAATAAAAAAAAATATTTCATCTCTCACATTACATCTTTTTAGGGAAAGAGTCGTTTACTAAATCATCCTTCAGAATAGCTTTTTTTTATTTGTATTACCAAACACACTACACATTACTGGTATCAAGGAACTGTATAAAATGAATATCTTTTTTTTTTTTTTTTTTTTCTCGCAGAGTTTACGCGCTTTTCAACCGATTCAAATGTTTAAAACCACAACAAATAGTTTCCTGAGCCCCTAGTTACTACTGTATAATAAATCAAGTGTTTAATGTCATTTAAAGATATTTCATCACTAATGGTTAACCAGTTTAAACTTTATCAATGCAAAAATGTGTATATAGCAAGTATTTGATAACTGTCAATTAGAAATGTATATCGTAGAGTAAGTCTCTGGTTCTGTCAAGATTGGCTGTTATCAGAAAATGGTTTGAATGAAACAAGTTGTTAGACAGCATCAAATCGGCCTTTTTCCTTGATTGAAATAGATATTTTCAACGCATCTTTCCCGCGCGCTTCTTTTTCTTTTATTCGTTCAAGTGAAATTTTAATTTCATGACCTCACATATAAACAAGCTAGGAGACGATTGCTTGGAGCTCGTATTTACCCATTGCGAAGGAAATCCCTGGACATTATTAGCAATTTCAAAGGTTTGTCGTCGGTGGTACTATATCGCTCAGAGGTCGTCGGTGGTAAATTCCACACATGGATTTTCTACATCATGTCTAAATTAGCATATATGAATATATATAGTGGCGTATTCTACAAATCAGCCTTCCTAATAAGCACAAGGCCTATATGGACTTCTTGTCATCTGAATACAACAAAAGACACTTGGCATCAGTAAAGTACCTCTATATATCGAAACCCATAGAAACACGACACAGCCATCCGAAATCATTGCCTCTTACAGCGCTTACTCATGTTACACACTTGGAAACATCAAACCTTTGTTTAGCGGAAATTGTACATTTATCCCAAGAACTCAAGCTAATATCGCCTGATATAGAGTCGATAAAATGTAGTAATATCGAGACTTGGTGCGACACAAGGCAGTTCAGTACAGATATATTCTCTGTCTATCCTCGATTGAACAAAATTTGCTTTCACTTTAATGAAGATGGCCATTCGGGATTTTCTTCCACCCATAATGTACCCAAAGTGACAGCACCCGTATTAAACGACATCAGGTCATTTGTATTAACGAGTATCCGCGATGATGAAGATATGGAGCAGCATAACGTTTTAGAGAAAATGCAAATAGTGGAGAATAACATGGATGAAGTATTTTCGCAAGAACACGTACAGCAAGTGGAGCAGCAAAAGTCCAGTCTGCTACTAGTTTGGAACGACATTGAGCGAAAGTTATTGAAGAAATACGAATATATTATGAGTGTAAAGGATTTGGAATATTTGGATTTTGGATTTTGCTATGCGTGGACTCCGGCCATGTGGCGAAACTTTCGTTCTTTAGCAGAATCCAGCCCCAATTTAAAATACCTTGGATTGCATGGTTGGGATCAGTTGGGTAAACTAAGAAAATGTGCTAGTGGAAGTTCAACATTTCAACCTACTCGTGCTGACGCAGAATCTGCTATTGCCGAGTGCTTTGAGGCATTGCCTAATCTAATCACTGTGAAGCTTGTTGATTTTGCTATCGGACCTGGCCTATTTATGGCTGGCAGTTGTATTTCGAAATCAATCCGTAACGTAGATGTTATATTCTCAAAGTTTTTTTTGAAGTATTTGAACGAACAAGCGGATATTTGGCATCTAGTGGGGCCGATTAAAGAGTTTTTACAGTGTGTCTTTGCTGAAAGACGCCCACAAAACGATACACGCACCTGCAACATATTTTTGTATCCTGATCTAATGGATAAAGTCAACAGAAGTATGTTTTTCAAAGACGAGCCCCTCATTGATATGATACAAAACGCTGTTAGAGGTAAAAATGTCAGAGTCAAATTGTCTGAATACTTGTAATTATTAAAAATAAACAAAGCTCTTTTCGCTCTTATTCATTTTTGACATTATGCACAAATGATGAATGTTCAGCCTCTGCCTTGAAAAATAAAAAAAATAAATAAAAAGTCAATTATGTCTCACACAACGCAAAGTACGTATAGTGTCTATGTTTCACCCTCAAACTCGCCATAAGGGAAAAAAAAAAAAAAAAAGAGAAGCAGAGGTACTTTGCATAAAAATACTTTTTCCGTACTAATAATGTCGTTATCAAGTTTACCTAATGAAATATTCAACAAAGTAACGAGCCAGCTTTCGAGTCAAGACCGAAAAGAAAGCATGCATGTGTGTCATCCTTGGTTACAACGTTTTCAACCTATTGTGTTGCAAAGCCTAGCTTTCTCCAGTCGATGTCAGCTCAAAGAATTCCTCTGTAAACTGGTACAAACAAAGCATTCTAGTCAGCCTTTAGGTTTACTTGTCCGACATCTAGTCTTGGGTCCAAATGTAGGCATTACCAACAAAGAATTCCATATTCTGCCTATCTATTGTCCTTTTCTCGAGCGATTTGAATTCAACCCTGCACTGTGGCGCTATTTCACACATACCAACAACGCAAAACATTGGAAATATTTAGCACAGTATCCCTGCATGAATAGGCTGAAGTTGGCACTCCCAATATTGCGCTATTCAGGCTCAAGTATCACACATCTGGAGATGAGCAGCCTGATGGTGGATGAATTGGCAGGCTCCCACACAACAATCATATCTATGCTCAAGTATACACCCAATCTTATCTCATTGAAGCTATCTAACGGCATCTTGGTTTCTCAAAATATCTCCATCTCTGAATTTGAATCAATTCATGCATTCTGCTCGAAACTAGAGACACTCCATCTTGATTTTTTCAATTCACATTTGATGACCAACAATGGATATTTGGTGGACATCGAGACCTTGCCCATAGCATCTCTTCTGAAGGATCTTCGGCTCAACATATCTATCAATAGCGAAGAATTCCTTCATTACTGGGCACATAAATATCCCTCGATTCAAACCCTTGACATCCAGTTAAGTTTATTAGAGCCAGAATATTACTATGAAGCAATCCAGCCAGAAAATGCTCGCATGAAAGGTTCCTTTGCAGTCATGGCAACAAGCTTTCGACGTCTAAAGCGACTGACGGCTAAATTTGATGAAAAGTATTTCCCGTGTGATGTGTTTTTAGACGGTATCAATAGCACTCGCACTCGACTAGAACAGGCATCGATACACTTTTTCAATTTTGATTATCATCGGCGAAGTGCGCAAAATTTCAAATTACTTGTAAGCAATTCAATTAATGCAATGACTGAAATCAATATCAGTAATTGGGATCGAAGCTGGGATTACGAATTCGATGTTTTGGAGCCACTAAGCCAATGCACACAATTGAAAAATCTATCCCTATCACCTCAACCAGGAACCTTGACAGAGTTTGATATCGACATTATACTGGATCGTTGCAAACACTTGGAGCGTCTGGAGCTCTCAAATACGTACAATCTCTTTGTGCGAGGTTATTCTAGTGATAGTACTCAAATCCATCGTTTAAAAGCAGTAATACTCAAACATACTATGGTGAACAACAGACTATTCGAGTACCTAGCAACTAGATGTCCATTTCTTGATGTTTTAGATGTATCTCATATAATCAAGCCTTACGATAACAACATTCAAGTAAAGATAAATATGCCTCATCACGTTTTCAAATTAATCAGCATTGAAAAGCTACAACTTGGACTTCGTATAGAAGACTCTGGCTTCCAGTGCAATCATTGCTCAACTATATTTTCTCTAGAAGAAACTCAAAAGACGCAGCAACAAATGAAGAGACAGATAAGGAGCCAACAAGTAATTGAAAGAAAATACCCGGAGCGGTGGTATCATTTGTATCAATCCCACAGCAAAAGCGGCGATAAAAACAGTTTAAACGGGAGTATCAATAGATTGCAGCCGAGGATTCAACGTCTTGATCAAGTCGATGTCGAAAAGATTAAGAACTTGGACGTTACAAGACAATTGTGGGAGCAAATATCATTTGTTGGGTCTAGGATCAAGTATGAGGACAAGAATAAGTGGCAACGAGACATTCCGTTTGGCTACTTTTCAGTTCGGTGTAGGTCTGTCCACAATATGCGGTTTGAAGGGATCACACTTTAAGGTTTGCCTATGCCAGCCATCATCAGAGAGTTTGAATTCTATTTTTTTTCCGGCTATCTGTTTTGCTTCATTGATGTTGTACCCACTTTAATTCATTTTTTTTTTTTTTTTTTTTTTTTTTTTTTTTTTTTTTTTTTTTTTACAACTGTCTATAATTTCTGCTGATGCGCGTCTTGGTTGAGTTTATACGAAAACAAAACAAACAGCTCAACACACCTCTCTGGAATATCATGTACAAAACAAAACACTCGAAACATGTAACTGGATTTATAAATATACCATAAATGTATAATTCAATAAAATCACCCGGGAAAACTAATATTTGGGATTGGACTTTGGGCTTGTACAGCAAGCGCAGCATATAATCGGGATGTCAATGACCTGCATCAAATTATAGGAAGCGGGGAAAACGATGTACAAAAAATTAAATAATCACAGATCATTTTGTACAAAAAAAAAAGTTTTACTTTAATCTCCCGGGTGGTCTTGATAAAATTAAAATCTGATAACGAACTGTTGCTATAAAGGTAACCATTTATGGTATCGGATCAAAGAATTGTTCTATCAATCATCTCCGCTAAAAATAGAAGATCAACCGAGGTAGGGCATGCGTTGATAGGAATTAGCGGTGAACCAAAGCCAGAATATCAATTTGATTTACTATTGAGGCCATGATGATTCATTGCAATTAAACATGTCCGGAGAATCGGCAAACAACCACTTGTTGTTGACTAAAAGCAAACCATACTTCTGTTCAATACTGTCTGCAGTAGGCAATTTGTATCTTTACAACAATGATTTACGATTACCATTTTTTTATTTGCTACCGACCCGAATGGGTCTCTCTCTTTTCAAACAAGGTGGGTAATGAGAGCTTAAAGATTTAGTGGGGTTTGAGTGTCTTGAATCCTCGCCATTTATCTGATATTGCTGAATTGCATTCAATTTTTTTATAGACATACGAGTAAACAGTTGATGCAATGCATTAAACATTACCATCTGATATCAACATATATACAAACAGCTGTTGAGTGGCATATAAAAGATCTACTCGGGCCCGGGAGCGTTGATGCTACTTTCAAAAATCAGTTCATTAAATTTTCGAGTTTGTTGCACACTATTTGCCCAAGGTTAGACTATTGGTTTCATTATTTGGTTCCACAAAAAAAAAGTTGCAAAAGAGGTGAATTAAGTCAATGGAGTACAAACAAAGAATCTAAAAAGGAAGTAAATTTCTCATAGGCTAAGTAAAAAATGACAGATAAAATTATCAGATACAGATTATTTGCATTTTATCTCTTGAAAACAGTAGCTTTTAGAATTTTAAGCCGTAATATGAAGGGATAAAATAAATACAAGTTGTCTGGTATGAAACTGCTTGAATTTTCTGGGCATTGGGCTTTATTCAATACCAGGCATCAACGAATATAAGATCATCTGATAAGAAAAAGTACCAAAAACCCATCCCATCTCCTGACACAATCAAAAAGATCCGAGTGGACATGATTTAGAGATGAAATTAAACTGAAATACTTTAACCCAGTCTTTTTTTCTTGAAGAAGCGAAGCAAGTTGTATATCAAAAATGGGTAAAATATTTACAATGAGTTATCTGATTTTTAAACTAACATGGCTGCAAATGTACGACGACCAAAGTTATTTGATTTTTGTAGGTTTACACATATATAACAACTGATAAGCAACATTCAACGATGATCGTATATATCTAAAAAGTACTACAGTATAACAACAATATTACCTTTATTTGTGAGAAAAAAAAAACTTTTAGGTTATCTTGTGATTGTTAGATGCAAGCACAACATATGCATCACAAGTAAATCAAGTATATAAAAATACATTTATTACAAAAAAAAAAAAGGCATATATAAAGACTAGACGGAGCCAAAAGACATTACAATAAAGCAAGATAAAAATTGGTTTAATGGGCATTAGCCTAACCAGAGTGATACTATTAATAACATTACAGGATGGAGTGGGGAAAAATTATAAAGCTGCTCATGAATTGCGATGTTTTCTTGCGCAAAACAATGATAATACGTGAAATGAAAGCGAATTTAAATTCTATAGAGTTAAGTTTTTGGAATGATATGAGTGTAGTTGCGTTTAGGCTTTGGGAGCGCCAGAAGTGGCAACTTCAATGGCCTCAGAAGGATAATTTTCGGCCTCTTTGTCCCCTTCAACATGAGTAGCACGAATCTCACCAGTTTCGTCAATGTATTGCTTGGCCTCTTCCAAAGCGGCGTCTCCATCATCCCATTCACCAGCTTCGGCTTTGCGAATAGCATTGCGCCTCTCCTTGAAGAAAGAGTAAGCAAGATAAAAGACAACAAACAACCAGTAGAGACAGTAGCTGATAATGGTGCCATAAGTAGCAGTGTTATTCCAGCCAAGAATGGCGTTAAAAATTTGCCAGCCACCGTTGCTGTCAACATTTAGTTCTGGGTCTCCCCAAGAAACATGCCAGACAGCGGTAGTAACTCTGTAGGAAATGGTATCGCCACCTTCACCACCGATGACAACGTTCCATGCATTTTGTTCCAAATATCCGACAGCCTTAGCCATCAATCCAGCAGCAACGAGATAAAGAATGATGGTAGAGAAAATAAAGAACCAGCGAAGTTGGATCAACGAACCACCGCGATAGATGAGATAGCCGACTAAAGCACCGCAAATGATGCCCATGATAGCAGCAATGGGAATAGATTTCCCAGAAATACCCAAAGAAACCTAATCATCAGATGAGCATTTACATGTCAAAATGTAATAAATTTACTTACACCGCCGATAAAGACAACGGCCTCAAGGCCTTCTCTGAGAACGGTAATCATGGGCAAAAAGAAGAAGGCATACTTTTGAAGCTTTTCCTTGAAAGACGATTTCTCTTTTGTGGATTTTTGCACAGCGAGAGCCAGCTTGACTTTCCATTTCTCTTGCATGCGCTCGGTTTTGAGCATAGCAAGGCCCATAAGAGTAATCATAATGACAGCAACAAGAGAAAAGACACCCTCCCAAATGTCCTCAGAGTTACCCCAAAGATCATTGAGAACAGTGTAATAAACGGCAATGAAGGCAGCACCGATACATATGCAAATGAATAGGCCAACAGCAGAGCCAATCCAGACTTGATTGCGGAGACGCTTGTAAGTAGGCGATTCAGGATTGAACATCTTTTTCAAAAAAGACAACAGCACCGAAACGATGATGGCTGCCTCAGTTGTCTCACGAAACAAAATGAAGAAAATCGGTACGTTGAAGAGATCTTGCGACATCTTTGAGCGCGAAAAATTAGATGAAAGCAAAAAGAAGAAGATCAGATATCGAGCAGAGGCAAAAATTAATCCTTTTTAAGAAGATTTAATGGAGTTGTAAAACTATAGATCGGTAACTCTCCTACTACTCTAACCCCCCC
>MU619363.1:23353-43043 GCA_025201805.1 Parasitella parasitica | reverse complement strand
AAAAAAAAAACAAAAAATCAATAGTACTAAATGAAAGGATTATACAAGGTACAAAGGAGTTGTGGTTGTCAAAGAAGAGGGAGAGGCAGTTTCAACATCCAACATGGGATCGTCTGGTGCATTGATGGTCTCGGCAGACGTAGACGCAACAGGATGGATATCAGCGTCACTCGCTGTGGTAAACACCTGGTCCATTTGCTTTTGTGCAATCTTTCTTCGCTTCTTTCGCTTACTGGCACACGTCTTGAGAGCTGATTTCATCTCTGTCATTGTAAATGGCTTACTGATAAAGTCGTTCATGCCTGCGTCAATACAAATTTGTCGATCTTCACGTGATGCTGAGGCAGTTAATGCAATAATGTAGACGTCCACTGTATTTAAAAGACCCAGTCCAGGGCAAGAGTCGCTGGTATTATGTATGTCGTTTAAAGGCAGGGTGGCGTCGACCTGCTTTTGGCGAGCCCTTTCTTTGATGATTTCTCTAGTCACTTCGAGCCCATCCATTTCAGGCATATACAGATCCATCTACAATACCATAAAACATGTTAATCTTGGGTGATGGCAAGATGGCTGATAATCAGATCTTACAAAAATAATATCAAACACAGAGGTTTTCATCAGCGTCAATACCTCGCTTCCGTTATTTGCTATAGCCACATCCACATAGCCCAAACGTTTCAATATGCTGATGGCAATTTTTTGATTCACTGTCATGTATTTATCAGTTGATGAAGAGAAAGAGAGAAAGAGAAAGGCGTTATGACACACCGTCGTACTTACATATGTTATCTTCCGCTAGCAGAATTCGTAAAGGATGCGATTTCGCAAGATTTTCTTCTTTTGTTTGTGGCTTTCGATTATGATAGTGTTGCTTTGCGATACCCACCCGACCGCTGCGACTTGCCGGGGATAATAAATCATTGTATGGTTTTCTACTATTACTGTTTGCAGTGAGGTTATTTTGAGTGCTATTGCTGCTGCTGCTGCCCGTATTGGCTAGAGTTCTTTTCCCATCTTCGGCATTTTGGGAATCCATTGTAGCAATACTAGACGGATCCATTGTCTGCGTATCTTCGGCCATAGGGGAGAAGGAATCGTTGCTGTTTCCTTGGATAATTTGAGGTATTAACTGAGGTTCTGTTCGAGCGTTGTAGACATCCGAGACAAATAGCTGTTGATGTGTGGTCCTTGGGAGCATGGGACGGTACATTTGCTGTTGCTGCTGTTGCTGCTGTTGCTGCTGTTGCTGCTGTTGCTGCTGTTGCTGCTGTTGCTGCTGTTGCTGCTGCTGTTGTTGCTGTTGCTGTTGCGAAATCGTGCTTGTGCCAGCCACCGTCAATGGAAAATATCCAGGGTTGCTTGGACTATTATTCACAACTGGAGTAGTAAAAGTGTAAATAGAAGAAATGGGTGATATGATGTCACTCCCCGCATTGTTGGAGCCTATAGCAGAGTGGACGCTACTACTACTGTCAGACACGGTAGAGCCAGGTGACGAAGGCGAGCCAGCAAAGCCAAGGGGAGTGCTATCACTGCTGTAATTCCTTCCTCGTGGAGCGACAGTCATTGGCAGTGTCAAGGCAAACCTTGATCCGACGCCTTCTTCTGACTCGACCCAAACACACCCGCCCATACGATTGACGAGTGTACTTGAGATGGCCAAGCCTAGACCTGTACCACCATAGCGCCTAGCTGTTGAAATATCAATTTGAGAAAAGGACTTGAACAGTTTAGGCAAACGATCTGCAGGTATTCCGATACCAGTGTCCGTCACTGAAATCTCCAGAATCGCTTTTTCGCCAAAATAGTCTCCATCCAAGTCTTCTGAGCCAGCAACGAGACCACCGCCTGGCGTGGTGGAGGAGGACGTAGGCGACATGGATGGATTGCACAAACTGTTGCTTCTCTCCCTCCTGTCCTGCAGTGCCTGGCTCCACATTGTTTCAATTTTTGCGTCATAACGTTCCTTGAAGGTCATGCGTCTCTCGTTGTGTCTGCTCTGAGATGACGACGTACGAAGAGGCGTTGGCGTAGATCGTTTGATGCGGATATGAATGCCACCCTGCTTGGTAAACTAAAATACGCTCAGTTGGCCAGTTTGGGTCCGCATGGAAAAAAAAAAAGCGCTTACCTTAACAGCATTGGAGCACAAGTTCAGCATGATTTGAGTTAGACGCATGGTATCGCCTAGTAGATGGTCAGGCACGTCTGAGTCAATTTTCCAAATTACCGGCAATACGGTTTTGCCCTTTTTATGCAGCAACGGCCTTAAAAGAACACCCTTGTTTTCAAGCTGTGCGATGAGCTGAGGCAGTGGTAGATTGTCATCCTTGTCAGGCGGACACTCCAGCACATAAACAACCTTGTTTTGCTGACTCATGGAGGCTTGATGTCTAGCCATATTTAATGTGTCTGTTTGTTGTTTAATTAGAACTATTACAGAATCATTCAGCAGCCTTCTTTTACCCTTCAAGCATTTTCGCAAGCTAAATCTTCTGCTTTCTAGTTTGAATTTTGGGTCATGGTTTAATTTAGATATATCAAGAATGTCGTTTATAATCTGAGTTGTTCTTAATTTAGCGCGAGCTTTTTTTTTTTTTAAAGCTTTCACATATAGAAAAAAACGTCAAAACTTACAGTAAGTAGATGGCTTCCGCTAGTTTGGATCACTTCTAAATGCTCAATTTGCTCAACATTCAGACTAGATCTTTCTTGTAACAATAGATCAGTCAAAGCAATGACAGCATTCATGGGTGTTCTAATCAGGCATAGCTTAAGTATACACACACATGCACATGAATACACACAGCATATTACCTTATTTCATGACTCATATCAGCCAAGAATTTCAGCTTGTTTTCTGCATCCAGTACGGCCAGATCTCTTGCGCTGATCAGTTGTTCCTGGCTCTGTATCTGATTCAATTCGTTGATGCATCGCGTATTTACAGTGTCTAATATATTGCGTATTATGCTTAATTTTCCAGCTTCCATGATAGTCGTATCAGTAACACATAATATGCCCCTAATGACACTATCCTCTTTTTGTACTGACTCTAATCTGTATCCCACAAAATGCTCGTAATCTGGATAAATACCCCTTTCAATTGCTTCGTTGTCTCTGCTCACGATGGATGTTAGCTGGTTGCCATGAAGCAAAGCTTTTATGTATGGTGATGTTGAGCTTAGTGTCGAAAGAGGTATAATTGCATTAGACAATCTAATTTTTAAGGGGAAGGTTTAGCAAGTTTCAAATTCAAATGACATTCATGTGTGCTGTGTGTGTGTGTGCGGGTTTTACCTTGATTTCATGCTTGCTTGATTTGAAAAGCAAGACCTAATCAATAGGAACTGATCCTGGAGCACATCGGATATTGAACCTACATTTAACGATGGTGATGGATCATCACCTGAGGAGCAGGAAGAGTGTTGAATTTCAGGGGAACTAGTGGTTGATGTTGCGCAAGAAACGACATGGAATCTGCTCTTGCCGTCTTTGGTATATGTGCTGGAAATATCTTTGTATTCTTCGGGCGACAGCAGTTGCAGGAATACGGCAGAGTCAGCTTGAGTCTGGATAGTAATTTCCCGCATCAGCGCATCTACGAATTCCATGCCGACGTAGTGGAAAGTTGATGTGTATATAGCTGCCACTTGACTGGAGAAGCAATGGTCGTTACTTGGCGCTTTGTCAGGAACTTTGTGAATTTCCATGGTCTTTGTTTCTTGTGGTGCGTTTTCAGGATTAAATGCTATCTGTGATATGTACGTGAATAAAAATAAACTAAAAAAAAAGTATGTTTCGTTAACGGTTCAAGTCAGGATAATATACACAAGGTAAAGGAAGAGTATTATGCGTGAAAGTAGTGGAAAGAAAGCAGAAAAAAAGGGAAGGCGAATTTGGTTGCAATAAAATTAAATGGAAAAACCTGCAAATAAGCCTCACTCTTGATTCGTCCATGTGGGCATTCCGATACGTCATTTACACAGCACTTTTTCAAACAGAAATCAGTGCTACTTGTCAAAAGAATACTATTGTGAATCCAGAGTGGAACATTAGAGCTAATGTCCTATTTTTTTTTTTTTTTTTTTTTTTCTCAATCAAATATGGAGTAATCTCATGAATAAGTTTTTCATGTCCAATGTGCTCGTTTGTACTACTACATTTACAGCACATAAGCTTTTTTCTCCCATTTAAGAAATTGCTGTATAAATTAGACTCTCTCGCTCATTCTTGGGATTTCCTTCTTCTTGTCTACTACACTGTATAACACTCTTGAATGAATCAAACTCAACCGACAGTAGCCGTCATTGGAACAGGGTAAAATATATAAAAAGGCAAAAAAGGAATGGATCTTTCCGTGTACTGACAACTCTTTTTGGCATAAAAATATCAATCAGATTTAGCGGCCTATGTGCTGCAATTCAAGTGAAAAAGCAATTGGGTATCAAAGCCCAACTGTACGAGATATCCGCTGATGTAGGAGGGACATGGCATGACAATACCTATCCTGGATGTGCCTGTGATATCCCGAGTCCCCTATACTCATTCAGCTTTGAACTGAATCCGGACTGGTCTCATCATTACAGCCCCCAAAGCGAAATTTACAAATACCTCAGGAAGGTTGCTCGGAAGCATGGCATATACGAGCAAACAAAATTCAGGACTGAAGTGGTCTGCATCCAGTGGATCCAAGAAAAGCAGATGTGGAAAGTCGAATCTAGAAGAAGCGCTGATGTGAATCTTCCGCAGCCTATTGTTGCCGAGTATTTCAACTATGTGTATGTAATACCTATACCTAGTCTGGTATCGTATTAAAGATCTTTCTACTACTACATGTAGATTTGCAGGCTTGGGCCCTTTGCGCATACCTAATATTCCGCCGCAATTCAAAGGATTTACTGGAAAAGTTGTTCATACAGCGCTATGGGATTCCTCAATTGATTTATCCGAAAAGAACGTTGCTGTTGTCGGCAGTGGGGCAAGTGCCATTCAAGCTATTCCTGAATTACGCAAGGTGGCAAAGCATCTCACCAGCTATCAAAGAACACCAGCCTGGATTGCTCCTAGAGACCAGTTTGCGTATTCTGGCATCACAAAGTTCTTGCTTCAGCACGTTCCTTTTCTGATGCGCATCTTTCGCAACGCAATTTTTTTCCAGGTACGATACAACATATTTGATGGTTGCAGTGAAGACGGCTTCTCCTCTAACACCTAGAGTCTATGTACTTGTAGCATGAGCTTTATTATGCAGGCTTTGGATTCCACGGGACACTTATCAGCAGAGCAGTGCACCGAATTTTTGAAAAGTTAACTGCCTTCAGGCTGAAAAGAGCTGGTCGCGCGGATCTGATCCCCGTTCTTACGCCGACTTTTCCTCCTGGATGTAAGCGCATTGCCAAATCCGAGAACTATCTCGAGGCATTGGCAAAGCCCAATGTTACTGTGGTTCCTCGAGCTGTCAAGGAAGCACAAGGTGATATACTAACAGATATCAAAGGGAACACTCAACAAGTCGATGTTCTGGTACTGGCCACTGGATTCAATGTTGAAGGTTTCTTGGGCAATTTAGAGAGTACGTGCCAGGAGCTCCCAGATAGTCTCTGAACATTTCGATTTACCTTTTTGCATACTTTTACAATAATAGTCTACGGCAGAGATAACTTGTCTTTGAGAGACAGGTGGGAGAAACACTATCCTGATACTTACAAGGGCGCCACCATTCATGGCTTTCCCAATTTCTTCCTATTGCTTGGTGCTGGTGTTGGCCTTGGACATAACTCTGTGGTAACCATTATTGAATGGTAGGAAGAAAAGACTCTATTTTCCATTCAAAAAAACTTACTTGTGCATGCTTATATATAATAGTCAAGTGCAATATGCTATCCGCTGTATGAAGCATGCTATCAAGAAGAACCTTGCAGCTTTGGAGCCAAAATTAGCCGCGCAAGATGCTTACACAGCAAAGCTAAAGAGGCAGTTTACTGGCACCGTTTGGAAAAGCGGCTGCAGCTCATGGTATCTCAATAAAGACGGCGACGTAAGTCCCCCCCCCCCCCTACGCTACTGCAACAATATTCCTTATATGCGATATCCTAACTTGGCCATGTAAAATTTAGGTTTACGGGCTGTGGCCAAACACTGTTACCAATTTTTGGTTGCAGACACTGAATCCAGGATTCAAGAATTTTATCGAACACAAGAGGAATTAGCGTATGCTATATCATGTGTCTGTAGTAAATGTCCTTCATTGATGAGGTGGAGGTTGCCAAAAGGTTATTCTTGAGTGTCTGAAAAACAAATTAAAGACTCTTATATATATATATATTACTACAGCGTTATTACTATTTAGTGTATGTAAGCATGTATTTTATGTATATCAAGAAAAAAAAATTGAGTGCGACAACTTGTTGTTTGGCACGCATAAAATCATCGTTATCATTTGCGTTGAGACTATATTCAAAATGCATCAATCTTGTTTAAATGTGCTGCTGGCACTGCTGCTACTCGGCTCGAGCATCTTGCGATCATGTAGATCCATTGCCCAAAGGGCAGCGCTGTCAAGGGGTGATACAACGTCAATGTGCGTACATCTTTTGCTATATATGTTCAATAAAAGCTTACCCGATTTGATTTGTATACATAAACAAGTAGCCAGCAAAGGGCAGCATCTCCAGAGCAGTTGCGACCAAACCGAACCGCTGGTATTGCCAAAAATAGGTTTCTATTCTGCGCTGGCGCTGCTCTGGAGTCCACTTGTACAGTTGAAAATAACGCTTATGAGCTACGCCTCCCCGGAACAAGGCTTGAATAGAGACAAAGCAAATAGGGCCCACGACAGGAACAATGTTAAGAGGTAGCGTCAATACAAAGAGAGCAGATCGAAGCAGAAAGATGGGCCAGTCTTCATCCTGTTGAGCGCTTAGTATCATCAAATTGCAAGGCGAAAGGAAATGATACTTGGGCACGGTTGTATGAGCAGGCCCTGCAACTTTCTCTGTGATTAGTGCCAGAGCATCATTGTCACTGTCCTGCATTGCTGGGAGGCCGTGTCGTTCTTTTAATACAGAATCAAAGAGGCGAGCACGTATGCTTCCAATAAAGTGGTTTCCTATCTGTAGAGTGATGGCAGATGTTTCAACCAAACAAAGCAAAAAACTAGATGTCCGGACAAAAAACGAATCCAAGCTTGTTTGTGGCGTATTGGAAAATAGAGCCTTGTATGCTTGTTCCAGCAATGCATGTTGAAATCTGTAACCATAGCGATACAACGGCACAACAACCACGGAACTGGCTGCAACCACTTTGATGATGGACAAAAATATGGGGCCAGCATGGCGCCTGGGATGGTGTAGAAAGTGCGCAAATCCTCGTATGGGATATGCTGCGGTAGGTAAGCGAGGTTCTCTCAGCAGCTCAAGCATGATGGTCTGGCAACTTTTTTGTTGAACTTCAAAACAGGTGCAACATTTGTATGTGCGTGTGTTTTTGAGTGGTGTGAGGGGGGGGGGGGAGTTCCTCTGCTGCTCGTGACGAGACTTGCACGAGTTTGAACAACATTTTAATAC
This sequence comes from Parasitella parasitica, assembly GCA_025201805.1. NCBI lineage: Eukaryota > Fungi > Mucoromycota > Mucoromycetes > Mucorales > Mucoraceae > Parasitella > Parasitella parasitica. Next base: position 35,475 of record MU619363.1, on the reverse strand, counting down.
GGTAGAAAAAAAAAAAAAAAAGGTGTAGTTCATACTATTGTCCTGCAAAACTACAACATGGCAAACTCTGAGCATACTAAAGGCCAAAAGTCAACGACGCTACAACTAGGCTCCAAAAAGATGAGCCTTTCGCCTGACCAATTCCGTCAATGTGTGTTCATCATCGACGAGCTCGTTTCTACGTATGATTGTCATCAATTCATGGCACCCGTACCTTCATCCGCAACCATTTACCACAGCAAAATTAAACACCCTATGGATTTGAAAACGCTGGAGGAGAAGCTGTTCAAAAACAAGTATAAAAATGTAAAGGACTTTGCAAAGGACCTCTTTTTGATTTGGGAGAATGCTATGCGGTTTCATCTTTCTGTCGACCCCATATACCAGCAAGCCTTGACCTTGAAAAAGCGATACGACGAAATTATACTCTTTATTCGAGGAGGAAAACGGTAAAAAAAAAAGTCATCTTTTTCATAGCACCAAGCCATCCGTCCACTCACACGTCCTATTCTATACGCTTAGGCCGCTTTATCTATCGACGGAGATGACAGATGTATCCTCAATAGGAAGGATATTGTTGCCCGAAGAGCTGTACAATGAAAGTAATGCGAGCCCTGAGCCTACGCAAACCTCTGGGAAGAGGTGAGAGTTCACCATGCAGCAGTATGGAAACAAAGTAAAAGCTAGCTAATCAAATGGCTTATTTCATAGTACGTTGTATGGAATCCACATATTCAGTGAGCAGGACCACAGCAGCAAGAGAATGTATGGAGGAACAAGCCAGCATGTGTTTCAGCTATTGAATTCCTACTTTTTTGAATACATGAGCACCGAAGAGTCTATTCGGAAAAAGATGCCATTGCCGCGCTTATACATTGCAAAGAACCGGACCCTTCTCAAACAAGCACACACCGACCCAAACGGAGCTTTGGCGATCATTTATGACCTCAAGTTGACACCGATAAATGTCAAAAACGAGACGTTTTCCAAGATCCGTGCGACTGTTCTGTTAGCAGAGCCTGTAAAGGAGGTGCACGATGTAGACGATTCAACAATGGATTTCAGCGAAAGCGTTAATTATTCCCCAAAGGCATGGATCAAAGTCAAGCCTTTGCAGGCTGCAGTGCAAAATGTGGAGTCCATCATCAATCGAGACATCGATCGCAATTGCTTGAAAAAGGTGTTTACTACTTTTAGACTTTCAACAAGATATAATACGGACCCGAAAAAGATCCGCAATTTCCAAGTTGCACGGTACTTTGCTGACTCTATGCTGAATCCAGTGTCTTCGACTACATCAGAAGCTTCCTCAGACATTGAGCCCGAAATACTTGCAAAACTAACTTTGACGCCTGGTGAAGCAGCAACATCAAACCCAAAGTCACCAGCTCCACAGGCTCCCCAAAAAACACCGACATCGCCAACATCGCCAACATCGCCAGCATCACCAACATCGCCAACATCGCCAGCGCTGCCAGCACCGCCAGCACCGCCAACACTACCAGCACCGCCAGCGCTACCAGCACTACCATTACCGCCATCATCAAGCACTGCACCCACCAAAACTTTGGCAGTGCGCACTAAAAAGATTCCCGCGACTCCCAAACTTCGATCCAAAGTAGTTTCCAATGCGGATCTCGATTCCACCAAGGTCGACTATCCTAAATCAACCTCCCATTTAGAGCCAGTGCCGAAAACAAAGCTGAAGCTAAAAGTGTCCAAAGGCAAAACATCTGCACCATCATCGCTGAATACTTGTCCTGTCAAAGACAAAGGCCCGTCCTTGCGTAAATCTGGTGCATCGTCAAAAGGAACCCCATCACCTATTCTCATTCCTGCGGAAGATCATGAATCAACGTCCATGGCTGCAGCCAATCTAATCAGTAGATTGAACCTTAGAATCCCAAAGCATTCATCGCCCAAAGAAAAATCAAAAAAGCACAAATCAAGCAAGCATATATCACTACCTACTTTACTTTCTACGCCAAAAACCACAACCAAAAGATTGATACTTAATCCTCCAAAGGACATTTCACAGAACTCGAGTGCCTCTATAGAAATCAAACTTCCCCATGTACCACCCTCATCTAAAAGGCCACCCAAGGCTAGAAAAACAACATCGCAGCCGCCTAAAAGAACGAGCGTATTTTTCCCTGTTGATATCGAGTCAGACGCAGAATCTCCAACTGAAGACAATCAACTTTCAACAGCGGGTCCAGCTGTCAAGGAGCCGACCCCCAAGGGCCCATCTTCCAAGAAACCATCTCCCAAGGAACCGTCTCTCAAGGAACCGTCTTCCAAGGAACCGTCTCTCAAGGAACTGTCTCCCAAGGAACCGTCTCCCAAGGAACCGTCTCTCAAGAAACCATCTCTACAGAAACCATCTCCACAGAAACCATCTCCAAAGGAACCATCCCCAAAAGAACCATCCCCAAAGGAACCATCTCCAAAGGAACCCACTCCAAGGGAGCCCACTCCAAAAGAACCAACCCCGTCGTCTTTATTAAATATCGATATGGACTCCTTATCCGAAACAAGCAGTGTAAACCATATGGATGCTTCAACAGCAGCAACATCGCTAGCCACGACTGCTTCTCCACCACCACATACCGTCCATCACCAAGAGCCCCCATCACCACCGCCGCCACCACCAAACGCCGTCTCTGAATATCTGCCTAATACAGATACTGCAGATCCATCGCCTTCTCCGCCTCCGTCTCCCTCAACTAGATACCCTCACCCAACTCGGCGTGTGCATACGGATTCCGCTATTGAGCCTAATAATCAAATGACCAATGGATCAAGTGCGTTACCCGTGCATCCGTGCCCAAGAACATTGCCACCTCTACGGCTCCAACTAAATACGCCTACCCAACTAGGCTCTACTATTTCGCAAACTCGCCAAACTCACTTTGTTCATCTCAATCCTGGTATGTGCTCATTTCACCTCTCTTTCTATAGCTCTGACAATACCTTTTTTTTTTTTTTTTTTTTTTTTTTTTTTTTTTATATTTTTTTTTTTTTTTTTTTTTTTTTTTTTTTTTTTTTTTTTTTTATATACAAGTGTGCATGCCTTCAATTGCATCTCGGGGAGTGTTGATTCGTCGACAGGAGTACTACCAAAGAAATCAGGACAAGCTTGGGAACGGCGTGAACAGAGACGTCTCCGATTCACGTAGTATCAACAGCGACTCTACGGCATCCTATGAATACAGCGACCCGGAGGATGAAGATCTAACCCAAGATTTTGAAGACGCAGCCAACGGAAACATGGAGGAGGATGACGATACAGGCAGCTCGCCTAGTCTGTCCTCTCTTCTTGAATCTGACCAAGATCTCGATGATCAACCAAATTGCTCTGTTGGGTCTGGCCAGTCCAACGGCTCTAGTCACTCCACTCTGTCTTCTGCATCTACTCGTTCGAGGCAGCCCGCTGTGCTTTCGATTCAGCCTGTTCAATCTATGCCATCTACTCTATCGATCCATTCTATCCTATCCATTCAATCTAGCGACTTGGCCCAGTCTACCCAGCCTACCCAGCCTACCCAGTCTGCTCAATCTATTCATTCAATCCAGTCCATTCAGTCCAGTCAATCCTGTCGATCCTGTCGATCCAGCCAATCCAGCCAGTCCAGCCAGTCCAGCCAGTCCAGCCAATCCAGTCTATCCAGTCTATCCAGTCAATCCAGTCGATCTGCTCAATCTACTTTCTTCACTGTATCAACGTTGTCTACTTTACCAAGCCATTCTAGCCAGTCCACTTTGTCCGCTCAGAGCAGCCAATCTACTGTATCTGCCTTGTCTCCCGTACATAGCCATTCAAGCCAGTCTACGCCGTCACTGGATTCAGAGTACAGTCAGTCGCTAGAGACTGTTGAAGCTAATGAATCGCTGGACACCATGGCTGAACCTGATGTTATGCAAGCAGATCCAAACCAGCCAGCCGCCGCAATGAACCAGACTATAGCAGATGTGCAGCCCGTCGAGCCCCGTCAAGCCAATCCTGCCAAGTCATTCACTCGCTACCTTGACCATTTCGCGAACGAACGGCCATCCAATTTCTACATCCGACATGCTTCGCGGTTATGGACAAAGATAGCCAAGTTTGCCAAGCAAAAGGGCATACCTGTCGTAGACATTCATCAATACGACCAAGACATGACTCTTGTGGCTCACAGCGGCTTGAAGAACGTGTACTACTTGCCAAACGACAGCACAAAAGTGGTGCAGACATTCGAAAGAATGCCAATCAACCAGCGAACCAATGAGGTCGTTGGACTTTTGCAACTGACAAGGCTTCCTCATATGCCCAAAGTCTACCAAGTGCTGCACGATGGCACGGGAGAGATCGTTGGCATCTGCCTGCAGCGCTTTGAAAAGACCCTGAAAGAGCACATTTACCAGAGTACCCTGACGCCACATCAACAGTTTGACATTGTGATGCAACTGCTGGAGGCTACCTTGATCATGCACGAAATAGGCCTTGCGCATCGCAATCTCTCCATGGTGAACTTTATGGTAAGCCAGACGGAGCAGGTTTTACGAGATGGCAGCAAAAAGTTCGAGCTGTGGGTCATCAACTTTAGAAACCTGGTTTTCACTGAGCCATCGTGCTACAGAGATTGGTGGGTAGCATGTCCAGACACTGTGAATCCAGACTACGATAGTCAGGTCATGCCGAGAAGCTTGCGTGAACTCGACACTTGGTGCAAGCACCTGCCAGCCATCCGGTCCAAGCCTGCCCGTAGTGAATATCGATACCGTCCGCTTGAAACCTTGCCCCAGCACCCCTGCGACGACCAAGTTTTGCCACACTTGGTGAACCCTGTCGCCGAAGACTTGTACACACTTGGGATGGTCATTTGGGAGGTTATGTTGGTCATGAAGCCCTTGATATCCATCAACACAGACAACCTGGAGACACTGCGCAAGACTATTCAACAAGAGACCACGCTGCTAAACACAATGCTGGATGAAATCAACCACACGACCATGAAAAATTTACTGATAAAGCTGCTGAGCCCATCTGCTGAAAGACGGGACACCGCCAGATCTGTTATTTCATGGCTCTCGACGCCCTTTGTAGACCTTTGTTTGATTTCTGAGCTGAGATACCCTGCATGCAAACCCGTCTGTCTGAAACGGTCAATGCCTGATTCTTCAGTCCAAGATGACGCTGCAAACAGCAAGAAGCAAAAGACATGATGCAACATGTTGATGGCAACATTTTCAAGTTTGGGAAGGGGGGAAAATAAAAATAAAAAAAAAGAATAGTTTCTGATCTGTATTTCAGAGCGTGGGGTTACTACAACCATGGATTTCCTAATTGGGTTTATTAAAGGGTTCAAATAGGCAGCACGGATACAGCTCGTCTTCCAATGTACGCTGTACCGTACCTCAAAGTGGAGATACCTCCAGGAATATAGGAGCCAACATACCTACGTAGGGTAAACATAAGACTACATGTGACAAGCATCAGTGGCAACATACCAAATTAATGCGACGATTTGAATAATGGCAAAAACAACTGTGAGGATCATTACACGCAACTGTTTGAAATTCAGTAAAGGGGGCGGGGAGGGGGGGAAAAAAAACAAGGTCAAGGTCTACTTACGCCTAGTGCTGCATACAATGTCAAAATCATGGATCCAACGTACGAAACCGTAAACGGCAATCTTTCCCTGGATATCATGTGTTTGATATGAGACAGTGGACCGCGCAGTAAAGCAACGCTTACTAAAATCAAGATGCTACCCACTATTATTACATTTTATACGGTTAACAAAGGCTGAACAACACATTGAAAAAATGCCAAACTTGCATGTGAATGTGGCAGCGAATTTCCCTGGAAACAGAGGCAGAAAGAAAAAGGACTATGCATAGGCAGCATTGAATAGCTGGTTACTCGTCAGCAAGCGAAAACGGCACTTACCAAAGCAAAGCAGCCTACACCCAATACAAGACACAAAGCAAAAGCCATCACTCTCTAGAATGTGTGGTTAGTGTGTGTGTGTGTGTGTGTGTGTGTGTGCGCGCGCAACAAGTGTATGAGGCAGAATTGGGGCATACCTCCACACGGGACAGCTGATACCACGGATCCTCCTCTTCTTCGACATCGCCACTTGCAAGCGGATTGTAACCTTGGACAGTGCTCGTTACGGACGAAAAGGCATTGGCTGCACCATCACGAAATGACTGAAAGGCTGAGGTGGGTGCTGATGAGCCAATGTTGGTAGGCAGCGATATGCCAGATTGGTTTCCTCTCGATAATTGAAAGTTTTTCAGCGAATTTTTAAAGGTGTTTTCTGTCGACATGACTTTTGAAGAGAGCAAAAGAGGGAGATGAAAAAAGAAGGAAAAAAAAAATATATATATTTTATTGCTGATGGAAATTATTTTGTAAAAAAGTGCATATGTGTATATTATATAAATATATATAAAAAAAAAAGAAATGTTCACAAGACAAGAGCCATCGCAGCAGCAGCAGCATCAATTGATATAGTATCGGTTAATCCAATCGCGCACAAAGATGCTTGCTTTTGATAGTTTCTTGGTTGACCATTTCTTGAAGAATGCATCGTGGGTTATCGGCTGCGACAGATAATCCAGCATGGCTTCCACAGTCGTTCTGAAATCATGCGGTGCGTATCCAGACAGCTTTGTCAGACTGTTGTTCCATTTGCCTTTGACCAGCATCTTTTTAGACAGCCACAGCGCCGCTGCTGCAATCTTAGAGGGGCGGACGCCGATGAATGCGTGATCAATACATGAGATTTCCATAAAATACTTGGCCAAAGTGCGGGTATGAACGTCGCACTTCATTTCATCCGTGCAGACACGTCTCAGAAAGTTTAGCGGGTTGGGGTAGCAGAACCGAAAGTCCAGGATTTGCATGACGAAGCGTTCAGCCTTGATAAACTCGTCTTCGGTCACAGCGTTGTCTGTCATAAACAAAAAGTCTTGCATCGAGGGACATCTGATTTCTTCAAACTTGGTCGCAATCGAAAGCGCAGTGATGCCAACCAACTGGAGCTTTCCGAGCGCAACAGTGCGCACAGACAAGAATCTGTCAATGATGTTTACAGCGAGGAAAAGCGTCTCTGGCAATAAACCAAACAGGTAGTGGATCTCAATCACCCAGTCGACCAGGACACTGCGCATTTTCCAGGAGACTTCGTGCTGCTGGTTGTTGGCATACAGCGGATCCGCCATCAATGCAGGCTCAGAGTCGTAGAGGTAGCCAAATATTTCACCAGCATATTCAGCAACAAGCATAGGGTCATTCCATTGGCTTTCTTTCAGCGTCTGAGTCGTTTGAAGCATGGCCAATTTGGCTCGCATTTCCTGCTCTCGGTCGTATTTAATCGTCTCTTCGTTCAAGTCAAAGCCGAGGGGAGGGGCATTCTCAACAAAGAGATCTTGGGGATGTGACAGAGCTGGCTTGAGTTTCTTTTCGGCAACGAATAACGCTGGTTCCTGGACGGCATCATAAGAGCGCTTAGCACCAAGAGTGCTGGCTTCTTTACTGAACATGTGCTTCAGCTTTTCTGGCACTTTGATTGGTAAAACAGGCACAATGGCGATGCGGCTCTCCTCGTCTTCTCTGTACCGAGATTGGTTGTCTAGGAAAAACTCTTCTTTGGTTGCGTCAATGTGGTCAAGGGTATCTTCTTTTTTGATGGTAATCTTTTCGTCTACAATTACTTTTGTGGTCGTCTCTTTAACAGTCTTTGTATGTTGTTGCTATGGATCGCTTGTTTAGCATTTAAAATAATACGCACACACACACACACACACACACACACACACACAAACAAACCTTGGATTGCTGCAAGCTTTTGTTGCTCTTGTCAGAGAGGATGGGACGAGGCTTTGCATGTTGGTCAGAAAGCGCTTTCAGCTTTGATTGCACATTGCTAGGCTTTGCGGATAATCCTGACGGTTTGGTGGCGCTACTAGCAGATGAGTGGAGAGGTTTGGCGTTTTCTCCCTGATTTTCTGCCATTGGATTTCTTCGTATGTTTTCCTAATTTATACATATAAGTTTTTAATAACCTGCTTTAGAATGGCAACAAAAAAAAACCGCCATTTACACGTTGTGAAATGCCGTGGTTCATTATATATCAGTCTGCGTTCTCTTTTGTTGCGTATACAGTAAAATCAAATGCCTTGGTTTGTTTGGTCAAAAGGAACGTAGCAGTTGGGCAATCAAGTGCAATGAGAAAAAAAAAAAAAAAAAAAAAAAACCCTCCTTTGTACGTATTATTTCTTATCTTTTTTTTTAAAGATTGTATGTTAATCCTATCACAACAGATAAAAAAAAAGGTGAAAATAAGACAGCGTTTGGAAACTTGAGGGAACAAAGAAATGTAAAGAAGAAGGGAGAGGAAGGGTAAGAAAAAAATTTATTTCTGTGTAGATACAAATACAACTTCTTTGTACGCTTTGCTATGTGACGTTACAAAATACACTCCTCGCGCTCAATCGCGTTCATTTAGACCATGCAACTGGATGGTCGCATGTCCGTGAAGGCGAATTCTCTGCCCAGTTACATTCAATTGTCACTTTGGTGTCTCGGATAGATTATCTACTTGTATGCTGCCTCAAATGTCGCTTCTATCAGGCTTGTATCCTGTACACGGATGCATACATTATGCCTTTCCCATTGTCGTAAATATTGATTGAATCAACATATTTAAAGTGCTTCTTTTTTTGATGGTTGCATTCTTGCAAGGTGGAGGTTTTTTTTTGTATTTTTTTTGGGTCGTGAGATTTTTTGCATATACCAAACTGCCGATAAAAGTATTGTGGAGCATTTTGTCTGCACTTGATCTAGTGATGAATAGTTGCTTCAGAATATGACCAATGTATAACAGACATTGGTAACAAAGTGTTGATGTGTTCTGTTGGGACGCATTTATTTGATGGAAAATTTACGCAAGGTTATCACTTGTATTTGGTTCGCTCTATAATTTATGACCGTGCCTTTGTTACCACCCACATTTTTCAAATGAGGGTAGAAAATGCTCTACTTTTAATATTTACAGATAGAATACGACGATACATTCGTTACAAGGCACCGTATTGAGTGTATATCAATCAAAATTTGCATTAAAGCCGCTATAAAATGCTCGCTGGGTGGCAACTCATCAATGAACCCTGCTTTTTTACATCTTTCATAGCTTAATTTGTGTCCCCATCTGGTGTTCCAAATCACGTCGAATGATGGTTCCTCAAGACTCGTAGTTACGCATTTCCACAAAAACACCAATCTATTACGAGGGCACTATCGACTTTTACTTTCAAGCCTCAAAAACAACTTTGGCAAATACCTCTGTGCCTACAAGATCGAAATATCCAAAAAGTTGTCAGCCGTAGCAGACATTTGGTCCACAATGTCTCCACAATGCCTTTAAATACCATGTTAAAGTTGACGATATGCTGCAAGTTCATGAAAAAGAGATCAAACGACTTGTCGAAAGAAAAAAAGACAATGATCATGCATGAGGATTCATTGAAGCACTTCTTGCACGCCTAGTTTTTTTTTAGTATTGTTATCTTTTTTTTCTAGAATAAAAAATAAATAAACATTCGCTCATCACTCTTACGTAAATAATGATTTGTTAGTTGTTTGAGTGTGTGTTTGTAAAGAGAATGAATGCTATAGTACAGGTCATCGGAGACATTATAAAGAAGCAATTACAAGAGGCATTTGTATGCATATAAACTAGATGAAGACAGCAGAGGCATAAAGTTTAGTCTTGGTATTTGACTTTATTAAAGTTATCAGTAACAGGATGGGTTGGACCATCAAGAGCAATAGATGCAAGTCGACGCTAATCCAGTCTCCAAGTGTTACGATATCTTTGAGCCAAAGCTCTAAAAAAAAACGCCAGAGAACAAATGGCAACTCGAGGTTCCCAAGTCAACAGAAAACTACGAGTCGATATAGCTTGACTGATGTTGCTAGACTTGCCAAAAGTTGTGAGCTTGCTACACGGGCTTAGAGCTCTTAATGAGCACGTAACGTCTTAGGGCTTTGAACGGGACAGAGTTCAACATCAGTTGTACGAGGATGAATCGTAAAGGTATGATAATTTGACGCGTATTCCTCGTTTCTTCAAGGGAAACTACCTGGAACTTGCGACAACCATACCTGTCTTGTCTTGTTGAAGACTCCATAAACCTAATTCCTCGGTTGATGAATGGCTTCGTCCAGTTTATCCATGATAGAGTAAAGGTATCCGGTTGCATAGCGTACCACCAATACTTTCAGGAAATGAGTCACCGTTCTTCTCTGCATAACCTTGATGCTGTTTAATCCCTGAGACCGGGGAATCAGTGCTTGATCAAGTCAAGAAGTGTGCGAAATGAATAATGGTCATCCAATCCAGAGCATGTTCGTTTCCTCAGTTCCTTTGCGGAAGGAACATGGTTGTGCTTTATTACTTTATTATTTTGAAACAAATATAACTATTTTTTCTCTTTTTTTTTGCAAGTTCTTTTTTTCACATATTTTTTTTTTACAAAACTCTTTTTGTCTTGAGGATCTTTCTTGGTTTACTCTCTTCTTGTTCTTCTTGTTCGTCAAATTCCCGCTTTCTTTTTCCAATCATTGACTTTGTGGCAAAGAAATTTTCTTTGTCGATGGGTATGGGGGGCTTAGGAAGAGCAACCTCTTCTTGAGTGTTGGCAGCGTTGGCAGCGTTGGCAGCGTTGGCAGTGTTGACAGCTGGATTTTGAGCAACATGGTCGAGAGAAGTAACAAGAGTTCCATTGCAGCAAGTCTTCTTCCTCGGCTTGGAGCCCGAGGGCAGATCGCTATCGCGGCCTGAGCCGTCCTTGTCCTCATCGTCTTCGAGTGAAGCTGCGGAACGCTTCTTGCCCTTTGCTGCTGCAGTCAAAGCGTCCAAAGATGATTTTCGACCGGATTCTGACAATGCAGCTAACGAGGCATGCTTCTTTGCAGTAGCTGGAGACGGTGATCGGGGCCCATGATCTGGGGTCTGAGTGCTGCAAGATGCGTCCAAATTGTTGGCATTGCCAAATTTCTCATTGCTGTCTTTGTTGTTCTTAGCAGCGGCTGAAGGTGAAGCATCGCCATTTCCCTGATCTGAGTGGGCCTTGCATGATTCTTTATCTTCATTGTCGTCGCTGCCATCATCAAAGAGTAAAGAACCAAGCACTTTACTTGGCGGTTCTTTATATCCAAGAAGTTTGCAATGGTTGTTCGAAAGAGCATCCAAATGCATGTCAATACTGGCATGGCCAGATTCTTCTTGATGGGTGTCTTGATTTTTGTTGACGTCTGAGATAGTTTCAACTTTAATCGGCGATGGTGGTTCTGCATGATCAGCTTCTTGATCTGAGGAATGTGTATCATCAGCGGCGTCGATGGGGGTTGGTTTAGAGCCATTACCGTTATCAATAGCTGTGCTGCTGACTGCTGAAGATGATGATGGAGTGTGTGAATCATTATTTGTGTTGGCAAAGTAGGTTTCCAAGTCTTCATCCTCGTCATCTTCGTCCTCTTCATCACTATGGAAATCTTCGTCGTCATTGTCTTCAAACCACCAGTCATTGCTATGATCCACATTAGCTGTGCCATGGGTATCTGGTCCTTGAGCTTGATCAGGCACATTGAAAGGAACTGCTGGCTGATCTTGGCTGGATATGTTGAGGGCGTCTGCGGCATGATCTTCATTTTCTGCCGGTGACGGAGTTTCAGGTTGCGGTGTGCCTTGTCTGGAATCTATGTAGCGCTTGACTCGCACAGCAGACTGGTAGAGGCTGGCAAAAGAGAAAATACGGATTTAGCATGCTACTTGCTATCAATTAGATTCAATTCAGATTACCTGTTGATAAAAATTTCTCTGATAAGAGGAATTTCAGGTGCATTTCTTGGTAGATTGAATTTCTGACGGCTTGATGACAAAATGCGGTCAACTACGTCTTCGGCGACAGGTGGTTCTCCAGTTATGTTCATTTTAGCTTGTTCTTGATATGTGTGTTTTTTTTCAGAATTTGTGCAGGTTTCAATTGAATGCGTTCTCTGTTTATCAATCAAATCACAGAGAATGAAATAAATAAGGGTATAAAGCGAAAAGAAAAGGAAAGAAAGA
>MU619362.1:31600-93140 GCA_025201805.1 Parasitella parasitica | reverse complement strand
CTTAATCGTGTGAGACGAGAAGGTCATATTGCAATTGCTGTGGCATCAAGTGGAACTGCTGCATTGTTGCTCAAAGGCGGACGTACTGCTCACTCTACCTTCAAGATACCTTTAGAAGTAGGCAATACTAGCATGTGCGACATTTCGCCCCGCTCTAATATAGCATCATTTATCCAAAGAGCAAAAATTATTGTTTGGGATGAATGTTCAATGATTAGCAAGGACTTGATAGCAACAGTTGATCGCTCATTTCGTGATATAATGAATGCTGATCTCCCTTTTGGTGGCCTTCTCATGGTTTTTGGTGGAGATTTTCGTCAGATTTTACCGATAATCCGTGGTGCCAGCAGATCGGTTATTGTCGGCCAGTGCTTGAACAAAGCATGCTTTTGGCCATTGGTGGTCTCAATGAAATTGCACACAAACATGAGAGTTCAACAGGCTCTTCAAACTGACAATCCAGGTCTTGCCAATGAACTTCAACAGTTCGCTGATTATCTACTTCAGGTTGGTCAAGGTACTGTTCCTACAATTACTCTGCCCAGAGACATACCTACAGATTTTATCCAAATTCCTGAGGAGATGCTCATACCTGGAGATAATTTGATTAATTTGATAAGAAGCATATTCTTTGATATTGCGACTGCGGCCAACAGTCTTAATTACTTTGCTGGGAGGGCTATCTTGACTGCAAAAAACAGAGATGTCAAGGTGATAAACGATATACTCTTGGAGTGTATTGAAGGGCGCAAAATGTCGTACGTCAGTAGTGATCAAGCCTGCGAAGATGAATCTCAATTGACAATGCCGGTTGAGATGCTTAACACCATCGAAAATGGGTCTTTGCCTCCTCATATTCTTGATTTGAAAATTGGTGCTCCAATTATGGCAATCAGAAATATTGATCCTGCGGCTGGCATCTGTAATGGTACGAGATTAATCGTCAACTCTCTCATGACGAATGTCATCGAAGCAATCATTGCTACTGGGCCCAATGCTGGCAACATTGTTCTTATCCCTAAAATCAAATTCATTTCTCTTGCCACTGAAGGCCTCTCACCTTTTGATTTTCAACGAATCCAGTTTCCCGTAAGACTGGCATTTGCGATGACCATCAACAAGTCGCAAGGGCAAACGCTAAATTCTGTTGGTTTGTACCTGCCAGGCCATTTATTTGGTCACGGTCAACTGTATGTCGCATTATCGCGTGTGAGGACGCCAACTTCTATCAAAGTAATGATCTCTGATGATATATCCCGAATAGACAATCATACTGGGTCATATACTCACAATATCGTTTATCAAGAAGTTTTCTACAATGCATAAGAACAAATAAAATTCAAATTATAAGCACTTTATTTCAATGGTAAAACAGGCCTGCGGCAGCACGAGCTGTACACCGCTTTAGTGAAGGGTAAATTTACCGTAGCGAAGCGAAGGTGAAAATTTAACCGAACGTGGCGGTGTGATACAGCTCGTTTTCCTTAAATTTACTACAAATAGTTGATTTATTATAAGTGAGTATACTAGATGATTGGAAGGCAAGCATTTCCATTCTTAAACTGATACACTTAAACCATCTGTTCTTATTTTATACTAGATTATAAAGGATTCACTTGCTCCCAAGCGTGTCAAAAAAATCCTACACACAAAATATCAACTATGGAGTGTCCATTACAAACGAACACGGAGTTGTTAATATGTATCAACCTCCTACAGGACCAAACACCTCACAACTCGGCAAGTGTTGCTCTGTGAAGAACAATGATAAAACAATATTAATTTTTTTTTTTTTTTGCCAAATATAGATTCGCCTTCAAAGCGTAGTCATCATTCTGGAGATGAAGAAAGTGCTCCTTGGTCGTGGCATAGCGCTGATAAAAAAAAGAAAATCAAAGTATATTGATGCTTACACGAGTAATTGTTATAGCAAAACAAATTTCGGGGATGAAGATGATAAATACCCTCAGGCTAGATTTTATTTCACTTTGATTTTTTTTCTAAACATTTCAGTCTATTAGTGGATAATTAACAATTTCAACATGACAACTGTATTGAGAGAGTACCGCCAAATCACAGAAAATGGCGCGCAAATGCGCAAATATTTGTCCGCCATTCGTATTCCGTAAGTCATTGGTCGTGAGACTACTGCCCACATGTTGTTCACTTGCCCATCTCACGCTGATGCTTGGCAAAACTACTTTGCCTTGCTCTTTGTGCCTTCTTGTCCACTGAACATGGATCAGGTATCTCAAGATGCAATGTCTTTAAACCTTCAAGGATAACGTCTTCGGGACTCCAAATTGAAAGTTTCTGTTTTCGAAGCGGTTACATGTCTACTGACTTCTGTCTGGCGTGCCAAATGGCAACACCATATTGATGCAGTTGCCTCTGACAACCAATCCATCGTGGATCGCACCATGGTCAATTTGCGACACACTTATCAGCTCTCAACATTTTGTAATATAGTATTTTTGCCCCTCCTCGAGACAGGTCACTTTTCTTAATACAGTTGCTCCCTTATTAATTTTTTAATTTTATGAGTTTATTTTAATAAATCTTCACACCTACAAAAAAAAATGTAAGTCATTGTTTTATTTCATTTGTTTCTTAGCATTAGCTCAATACTTTATTAATGGGCTCACAAATAGTTATTTGTCGTATATTTTCCTTATATCTGACAGCGAGCATTGTTCTTTATCTCGGCTCCTCCCCCGAACAACAGCTTGCAGTAATGAAGAATCTTAATCTAAAGCAATATTTGGAGTTCATGGAAGACGATATGTTGATAGCATGTCGTAAAATGCAGAGGTCATTGTATAATGAAGAAATGAACGAGGAAGACGCTGTCGATCTGATAAAGAACAGCAGCAATAGTAAACAAATGAAAATAGCCGTCAAAATAACTAAGGATGTTATTCCTCACATTTTCAAACAGACAAGAAGGTGAAGCCAATCAAATCATTGAATGAGGCCATTTTTTATTACATTGCTGGACTTCACAGCTAACTGGAACGAAATACGAGTGGTAAGAATGCATGAATAGACTTGAATTTGTGTGTTCATTTTTTACTTTTTAGGTTAACCTATCATTTACTTTCTCCTCCAGAATTCTCCTCAAGTCCGTTAATGATGCCTAATTACGTTTTATTCGTTGAACCCTACTCATCAATTACTTTCGAGCTTTGTTTTGTTGAAGTCAAGAGAAAGGGAAACCATTATAAAGGGAATTATGAGTCTGATTTAGTAAAAATGGGTAAGGAAATGCAAATTAGTATCAATAAGCTCATATTGCAAAAGGTCACCAACCCAGAAGTCGTTGGGTTGCTTATTAAAGAAGGTAAATAACATCGTAGAAGCTACCATATTATTACTAATTTATCTATACTTGTATATTGTAGATCATGTAGCAACAGCATTTAAAATAGATCTTAAATATAATGACCAATACAGAATGATGAAGATAAGTGAGTTTAACTTCATCAGAACGACATCTGATGATATTTTGCTTTTGCCCACCATAATGGAGAAGCTCAATCAGATCAAGGTAATACTTTTTAACACGATTTCTGCATATAGTACTGACGTACTTGGAGTAGGCGATTATTAGTAACACCCTGAAGAACCTTTATGAAGCACTCGGAAACAAAGAAGACCAGGAGGATTTGACCTCATATATAAGAACACCATGTACATGTCCAGTGCACACAAAGATCTCCCAATAACGTTTTGAAATTATCATAAAACCCAAATGCAATTGCACTTGTTTTTTTTTTCTGAAAGGTTTTCCTCGAAATCTATTGAATCTGTGAGATTTACCAAAGGTTTACAAACAAATTTAGTTTAACCTTTTCATTTCAGGTTGAATGCTTAAAGTGGCGTTTGGAAAATGTTAAATCCACCATTCTCGATGAATTTGTCAAGGATTGTTTGAGGAATAGTGGCTATAAACATTCAAGGATTGCTGTACTGCCAAAGAACGTCTCATTGTGCAACTTGACTGTCCTGGTTTTACCAAATTTTTACAAATGTGTAGTGAAAACTATGTGAATATTGATTTTGTCAAGAAACAAAAAATGATGATTTACAGATATGATCAAATCCTCACTATTTGGGTTTCAAAAGGTACCAGTATCGATCGCTCTTATAGTTGGTGGCACAAAACTTGTATTACTTTATCTAATTTAGCACATATTAGCTTCTGTTTAGGGATGGACTGATATCCGAACAAAATACATGCCCACTGTTACTTCAGAGAGCTGCTTCTTGCAGATATTATTTAGAAAAAGAAGGACATGTAATCGCTCATTTAAAGCTTGGCATAGTGTAGTATATATCCTCAATAGCATCAAAATTAAAGATCTTGATTTGCGTGATAACATATAAATGTAGGACAAACGCAATCAACTCAACTGATGAAATGTCAGTTATTCTCAATGATTTCAACTGTCGCCCAGCTACTGCATTCAAAAATTTGATCAAATGTTCATTCAGCAAGCCGTAATGGCTTATGAAATGGTTGAAAAACACGCGTGATAGTACAGCCTTGATCGTTTTGATTGGCCATTCATGACTACAAGTTACCCCAAACCTGGGTTTGCTTTAGTTGCCTCTTGATAATCCCTTTTACTCTTTACTCTTTTTTTTTTTTTTTTTTTTTTTTTTTTTTTTTTTTTTTTTTTTTTTTTTTTTTTTTTTTTTTTTTTTTTTTTTTGGCAAAATATGTCTGAAGCTAATATGGACTTGCCAGCATTATCTGCTGATGAGTCTACTCGGTCAAGTGGAGATATGAGTGGTGGATCTATAAACGAACATAGACCTGCAATGCCACCCTCTTCTCAACTTGAAAATTTTACGCAGCCACTAGCACCTAACAATTTACAGCTTGAACCACAGCAGCATGGCCAACAACAGCAACAGCCAGCGTTTATGGATCAGTCGTTTTTCTATGGCCTTGGCCAATTAGCTTCAGATAACTATTTATATTTCATGCAGCAACAGCAGCAACGGCAACAAGAGCAACAAACAGTATCCCTATTCCAAGATCAATTTTTAAAAGAAGCTGCCAGTAATGAGAATGCTGCTGGGTCTTCATCGGATAACTGTGTAGCCATGAATGGGTCCTCGGCTACATTGGCTCACTCAATAGCTCCTAGCATGGAATCGTTCCAGGCAGCTGTTACTACTTCTGTTGGAGAACAACCCCCTTCTTTCTGGACCGGGTTGAATAATGCAAGTTTCTGGTAATACATGCATTCAAGCACTACTGACACTGTTTTACCTCATATTTTAGTTTATCTCAAATGTGACACACAACAATATATTCCCAGCATTTCCCAATATTGCTCGAAGCTTTCAAGAGTATTTGGCAAACCATCCTGTGCCGTTTTTGAGCTCTTTGTAAGTGGTCATATAATTCAATTGCGTATTAGAGCTAATCCATCTTGTTTTGCAGTAATGCGCCGACTTCCTCGCCTGCTTCTTCTCCTATGCCCTCGTCTTCCATGGATTTCGATCCTACGATACAATTCAACCACGCATTAGAGCGATCAGACACAGGGTAAGTTGTGCTTTTCGTCACTTCAGTGTCATGTCGTATGCCGACCTTTTGAGATAGGTTGCAAATCAGAGTACTAGGTATTCCTCAAACAGGTGCGAAATCCAGAGTCGAAACACAAATTAAGCTATGCATTCAGCTAGTGACAGACGGCGGCGACAAAGCGCAGTGGTGGTCTCATCTCAAATTACCCGAGTACATCGTAACAAAAGACAAGTTAAAAAAGTCCAGTAACAGTAGTAATACCAGTGAAAATGGCCCATCTTTCAACCCAGACAAGACACTCTATCTCCAAGCAAGAGTCCTTTGTGCAAGTGATCCAACGAAAAAGGTGCTTACTTGCTTGGGATGCATTCAACGGGAGCGAAAGAGATCTCAAAGACGGAAAGAAAGTAAGCAGCAGCAAAATAGTGACGAAGCAGGGGATGATAGGACGGATGAAGACCATTCGCTTGCATTTGATAAAGAGAGGGTCTTGTTGTTCAATTGTACAGAAGTAGTCGATTTCAGTGCTGGCGATACTATATTGCCCACTCGGATTACTTGTTACTGCAGACATCACAATGAAAGACTGGGCTTTTGGTAAGTAAAGTTGCACGATATGCAACCCTGTTTTCTCATGAGTTGGAAATAGCATCTACTTTGAAATGCTAGACCATACAGGCAAAAAGGTAGCAGAAGGTATTTCGCCACCCATCATGATCACAGATGATCACAAATCCAGCAAAGTAAAGATTGGATCAAAAAGACGTCGTGCCGAGAGTGAAGTATTGCCTGAACCTCGCATCCCTTCACTGAGCTGGATCAAATCATCGCTGCCGTTTAGCGGGAACAACAGTGGTAGCAGCATTATTAAAACTGAACCAACACATGGAACTTTGACACCAGGTTCATCTTCCCTGACGGCACTATACCCAAGTACCCACAAAAACTTTTCTACCTCTTCCTCATCATCAATAACATCATCTGAAATAGAAGATATGCGATCAGTGATAAAGTCAATGTTAACGCCAACTTCTCTGCAACAGGAACAACATCAACATATCTATAGCCTTACTACTCCTACTAATCCTTCTCCTTCTACTACTACTACCACTACTACTGCCACTACTGTTAATAACAATAATAATGATAACACCGTTAATCAGCCATCATCAGGACAACAGCAGCAGCCTACAATGAAACGAATGATTCCAAATGAAGCGCCTACAGGTGGAGGTATTGAAATAACAGTATTAGGAATCAATTTTCGACCTGGAATGACAATTATGTTTGGTGATAAACCGGCTACTAATATACAATACTGGTCTGCCAATACAGTTATTTGCACATTACCACCAGCAACACAGCCTGGAGCTGTTGTTGTCTCATTCAAAGAAGCTCCACCCACTGACAAGAATGATGTAATGGTCTTTACGTACCTTGTGCAGAACGACCGTGCTTTAATGGAACTAGCGCTTCAGGTGGTTGGCATGAAAATGACTGGCATGGTTGAAGATGCTAGAAAGATTGCGATGCGTATTGTTCAGGGCAATAATAATAGCAGTTCAGATGACAACCAGTTGTTCAAAAACGCTAAACCAGAGGCAAAATTACATCACTAATTTCCATGCTTTAACCCCCACCCCCACCCCTCTTTCTCTCTCTCTCTCTCTCTCTCTCTCTTTCTCTTTCTGACGCTTGTACACACACTTTCTTCGCATTGTATACAGTCTGTAAATTCTCCCATATTTGATTTATATGGTAATAATAAACGTTCAATAGTAACTATTAACTCTTGTCATTAAACTCTATTTTTTTTTTACTCGGCTAGATAACAAGGTGGAGGGTCGACTAGATCAGCCAAAGGTGGAGCTGATGGAGATCTTTGAGACAGATCGACCTCAGTTGGCGACGGCAATGTTAAATATTTAGTGGCGGATATAGAGGGTCTATCATATGTAGGATCGCTATCAAAACGATGTATGCTGACGTGATTTTGGGTTGAGGTGTCATTGTGATGGTCGTATTGGTCAGGAGATGTTATTAACGGGGAAGTTAAAGATGGCAAAGATGATAGAGCAGTATGCAGTGGGTATGGTAAGGAATGATGCTTGGGTGCTGTTGTGATGATAGGGTCGTGTGTCGTGCCAATCTGGATAGGCAGATCCAGCTCAACAGTCGTATTGTAAGAGAATGCAGGGCCCTCACCTTGTTGATCTGTACTGGCTGCTGCCATAATCATCTTGGACATCATGTTGTACGCACGATCTCTTTTCCGCTGTGGTATGTCGTCCATAAAATGATGCATGTCCATATTGACAAGTACTTTTAGCCGATATTCAATGGAAAATGGTATCAACTTGTTGGTTTTGATCGTTGGCGACGTTGATTTAGGTATTTTCAGTTGTTGGCTGCTGTTTATGGTCGCTGTATTGTCGTCTGCACTACACAGCAGTGGCAAAGTTAGAGTTCTCATGGTCATGACGCTTCTTTTTTCTTCTGCCGATGTAATGATTGTGGTGATGCGTTCGAGGAGAATATGGATGCCTTGGGCCTGTCTGATGGGCGCAACGTGCTGGATGTACAGTGTGAATGGTATGGACTCACCGGGCAAGAAGCACGAATGTGGAATACAGAGTCTTGCAGAGACCAAGCCCGTGTCCCCCTTTCGCAGCATTGCCAGGGACTTTTTCAAAACGACATCGCGTGGTATAGTAATCATAATGTCTTTTTGGTTTTGCATGGGCGTCGTATAGTCCGGATCCGCTGTGGATATTTGTGCACTGATTAATAGTGGGATCGAGGTTTTGGGGTATAGCGACAAGGGCAGATCTTTGATTTCATACACGGCTTTCAGCTTGTATTCGATTCTGCCATTGATAGACTATTCAAATTTATATCAAAAACAAGCAGATACAGGTGTGTATGGAGCAGGTGATTACCTTATCATCCGTGGTGTAGGCTGGCAAGTGAGACGGAATAGTGAGCGAAAACGGCGCTTTGTTTGTGTCAGATAGCGAGATCCATATAGGATTTGCCATGACTTTAAAGATGGATTGTTTTTTCGTGTTGTTTGTGGGCTCGCACACCTTAAATGAGCAAGCTAGGTGGATGTCGATTCTAGCGGTTGATTGCTTCCAGGTAGTGGACAGTAAAAATTGGCTGATATTTATCGTACCTGTATACATTTGCATTAAAACAAAAGGATTCTTGTTATTCCAGTTACGTACCGGTTACTTGTTCTCCTGGCAAATATATGTGATCCAAGGGATATCCAAGCGATATGTAAAGTAGCTGATTACTCGACTTCATTGCAATGGCAGAATCTATCCTCTTTTTTGCAGTTTTATCATCATCACCACCATCAATGACGAAATTCTGCTGCTGCTGCTGTTGTTGTTGTTGTGTTTGTTGATGTGGCCGTTGTTGTTGAAATAATGTAAGGTCCATAACCGTATAAATGGAAGGGGAAAGAAGAAAAGGGAGAAATGTATGAATGGGATGTTGGCGCTTTTACAGCTGCTAATTTAGCACATGACCCAATTTTCTGTCCTACAATGGTGCATAACATAGTAGCAGTAGTATATTTTATTGTTCATTCATACTTATATATTATATATAGTTTATTTCGCACATAGAAAAAAAAAAAGGGGGGGGGGGAATCCAAGACTGAAGAGGGCATAGAAAGGAGGGCGAGATTTACATACAAGAAATGACAGTGAAGGGTATAAGATAAGCTATTATATCGTATTCATAGCAAATGCAAGAGCAGAGAGAGATTTGAGCGATTTAGCCAAATATTCATAGTCAGGTTGAGATCTGTCTGAATGCTTTTGAAGCTCTACGCATATTGGAATTAACATACAACAGCAAATATTCATGCAATTCGGAATTACCTGTTAATAAAAGGCAATAGCGCGTGATTCTTTGGATAGGTGCAATCATATAATCTGCTAATACCATTCTATTTGTTTTCTTTTTCCTCATGGTATCCTGAACTAGCTGTCTATATACAATATTGGAGCTAGCCTTCGATAGGTATTTCTTTGATTTAGGGAAATTGACAGCGTAAGAAATGTAGATGTCGAAATGAGATTCCAAATTACAAAATACTCTGCCAATAGAAACCTGAGCCAACTGTGAATCATCCTCTAGGTACTTGATGATGGTGTCGTCCAGTCGCTTGACAAGCGCAGTGGATAAGCTAATTAACTGAGGTATAAATCCAAAAATGATTTCAATGTCTTTAAGATTGACAAGCGATTTTTGACCCTTGGCAGCTTCCATGAGTGGATCCATGTAAAACTAAAAAGGAGAAAGAGACAGCGAGATAAAAAAAAAAAAAAAATGTTTAGCTTAACAAACAAACACTAAAAGACTCCCCCAAATCAAACAAAAACTTACGTCTTTTATAGTGAGTAAATGGTTTAAATAGGTTTTCTCTGTACTAAGCAATTCGCCCATGATAAATTTAGATAGTTGGATTGATTTTTTGGTTTGTGATTTAGTTTCGATCTCCAATGAAGGTGGCGTCTGCAGCATGTATGCTTGGCGTGTAGATTCCCAAATAGCGATACCCTTCTGCTCCTTGGAAGACTTTTTATGAGTGTCATAAGTGTCAATTGTGTTAAACAATTGCTTTACAGATGCACGATCCATATACCAAGTGTGTCTAATACGGCTAGAAAAGGAAGATGGAGGCACTGGCTGGTCTGTAGGTGTCGTAGGGGCTGATCGTGTCATTGTAGATTTAGATGCATCACTAATAGTGCTTGGCACAATGGTGCTCTGTGATCTGCGAGAATTTCTGGCCTCTTTTTGTGGTGGTAGATATGATAATAAGTTGCCCTCTAGAACCGAAAATGATCTTCTTAGATTGATATTGTCATGGCAATCACTGTCAGCTGTAGATGTCTCGATTTCAAATGATACAGGCGAAATGCCAGTAAAGATGTTACTAATTGTGTTGATGGCCCATTCTTTAGCTTCAATTTCTTCAAATGTGGGATGTAGATAGGGTGGCATAGATAAAATAAAATTATTTAAAAAAAACTATAGAAGAAAGAGAAGAAAAAAAAAAAGAGAAAAAGAGCCCCCAAAATAAACCTTCTTTTATAGGTTTTGATGATACGATGATATGATAAACCCGCATAACATTGCAACATATGCAGAAATCTTTTTTTTTTTTTATTATTATTTTTACGCGGAGTAGTCTGCTGCAAATCTGTCCATCATAAATGTAGTTTTAAGTTACATTGGATTTAAATGTCATTGAGAACCAAGACCATGAAATTTCTTGCACAATTCTGACGTTACATACCACACTCGGATAATGCAATGTTGTATTCATGGAAGTATATTGTACATTATTTTGGGAGTCCTATTCTGGAACACTCTTACACTGTATTACCCTTGTATTTTTTTAAGTTTGCACTAAAATCAAAAATTTGTATCATATCTTTATCATCATCCTGCCCAACAAAATCGAGATTTTTACAAATTTAGCCATCAAGTGGCGATCGTAGTATTTAATTTTGGTTCGTCATTTTACATAATAGACTTGGGATAGCTCATGAGTTCCATTACACCGAAATGTTTTTTTTTTATTTACTTTAAACATGCAGTTGTTATTTATTTCTTTTCTTTTGAAAACATTTACGACTCTACCGACCCTCTTTAATATTGGTAAATATGACCAACTAACTAAAAAATGGGTGCTTGGACAGTTCATGTTGACTCTAGCAACTCATTCGGCACAGAACATCGGGTAAAAGCAACCGAGATCTGGAATTTGACATAGAGCGCTTACTCAAATGTTTGATCTGTTTGCAAACTTTGTGAGTCGTTCCATAGCACAGTTTCATCCAAAGTCAAGTTGTGGGTTATCATACTTTTTCTACCAATATCCATCTACTTTAAAGATATAAGTAGAACATACAAGTTAGAATTCATGATGTAATAATGATTTTTTTTTTAGCCTTTTTCGATTATAGTGCCACCAAAGCATTTTAGCTACCAACAAGCAATTAAATGATCTGCGACAATTACCGTAGACACAAGATCAAAATTTTAGTAGCACTTTCTCCTGTCTTTCATTGATCATAGTAGCAAAATATATTAAATAAAATATCAGTCATTACGTTCTCGTTGTGTTCTCATGAACCTCAGTATTCAATGACAAAAGCCTACTCTTTAATAATCCTAGCACGGTTCAGCGTAATATAGGTCATGAGAAACTTTGGCCCATTCGAAGCTTGCGTGCTTCAATAAAATTATATGATTTATTTAGATTAAAAGCGATACCATTATCTATAGAACAAAATCGATATCCTGAGCATGTGGCGTATATACAAAGATTCATTGTTTATATATAATATGCATTCCCTATATATTGATCTGTCTAATTTGTCTCAAGATGAATGTACGCATTGTCCATACATAATGAACAAATGATAACGATTTAGAGTCCTGTGCCACCGCCGTTTCAGTTTCCAAACCTTTTAGATATCTGTAGTCTCGGGTAGATCTTAGTATATTTCATGTGATATTTACATAAAGCACGATCTTTTTATGAATTCATGTGATGTATTGATCTACTAGAAGCGCCTATATTGATTTTTGTTTTACTAATAACCAAAAAGCATCGGCAGATCGAAATCGTCACTGATACCCTGAAAACATCCAAAAAATTAAAACGCTTAATCTTGCAACAAGATAAAAATCCTGCATATAATTGCATGAGTTCTAATTAAAATATTGTAAACAAAAATACATTTGAGAAACTTGAGTAAAATGTCGAAGGTTTTTCAAAAACTCTTGTCTCAAAATATTGTTTTTGTCTAAAGCTCTTTCAAAATAGCTCTAGATCAAGCTATTTTTGGAAAACGCACGTTTTTTCCTTGGGGTTTTTGAAATAAGAGGTCCTCTGGTTGCTCATGCCCAATCAACTGAAAAAAATCAAGGAAATCATTCCTCTCGATAAGAGTATGTGAAAGTATTACTCAAACAAGCAACTTTGATTATAGAGCCGGCTGCAGGTATATAGTACAGTAAAGTTTCACTTTTTGAGCATACACATGCTTGGGAAATTATTCTGGCTCACAAGTCATTGCTAATTTATACATTGTTTTCTTGAAGCAATTTAGGATCCATGTACTTTTACAACTCTAGATTTGACTATTATTCGACCTATTTTGAATCCAAAAAGCTGACAACCTAAAACTTTCCCTACATGTTTATTATCTCCACCCACATTACACACACAATAATGGCAATTCAACGAATAAAAACCAATGAAAAGAATACTACTTTTGTGCATGTATTTCTATTTCGAAACACAATAAAAATTGATATGTTTGAATCGAAAAGCAATGCTGATTTATATAAATTGATATGGGCCGTCCTCTGCAGATACGCTGAGCATGTGAGTTGATGTTACTATCAAAAATCGCGGGAAAAAGCACATGTGCTTACATCCACGACTTTGACCGTGGAAATGCATATTCAATTGCAAAGAAGCAATTTGGGATGAACCGTTTCCTTGTCAACAAGGGTCCTGGTTGGAGTCTTCACATTTTAATGATCAAATGTAATAATATCTATAAATTTCTCAGACAGCGATGGATGCCAAATATGGTTAATATTCTGTGTTGTTCTATTACGGTGTACCTTTTTCTGATGACCCCACAGAAATGTTGAATTCTAGATTTGATTGGAAGTTTTGAACGATTCACTTTTTCTTTTCCTCTTTCTTTTATTTTCGTTTTATTTTTATTTTTAAAAACTATGGTGCTTCTGTTTCTATCGCACATCACGCAGCAAATCAAAGGTTCAATACTTAGTAAAGCAAGCGTTTCTTCCAGTGCAGTTGTCAAGCAAAAATCGGCAGGCGATATCAGCATGGGTATCCCAAATGTTGACATGACTCGGCCAGTAGTACTGTATCCACGCCGCACCGATCGAGATAAGATAACATTTACCATGTCGGCGGATACTAATGCACCGACAAAGGCAAAAATTGCGCCTGCTACCTCTGGTCTGAGCATGCCTGTTACACCGCATTATGTTCCTCCCCGAGCGCCCATTGTATTATGTCATGGTTTGTATGGTTTCGATAAACTAGGGCCCGACGCATTGCCCTTGCTGCAGGTTCAGTATTGGGGTGGCATTGAAAACGAGCTGGCCAAATTAGGCGCCAAGGTCATTGTGACAAAAGTGCCTTCGACTGGCAGTGTTTGGGATCGAGCACACACACTTCACTCTATTCTAAAGTCGATACTGGATGGAAAAGACGTCAACTTTGTAGCACATTCAATGGTACCTTTTTGCATATGTCGTTGCACTTTTATAGCTTTTAATAATCTCGCGCAACGTAGGGTGGACTGGATTGCCGATACTTGATCTCACATATATCTGACAGACCCTACAAAATCAACTCGCTCACAACAATCTCAACGCCACATCGTGGATCGCCTGTTATGGATTGGTTCAGGGATAATGTTGGTGTAGGGATGGCTGGTGCATTGGCTGCAGCAATTGAGAAAATTAATCAACAAAAAGTGCCTTCAGCATTGCTATCCCGTGAATTGAAGGAAACCCTAGTAGAAAAACAGCAAAAACTGAATAATTTGTCGCCATCGTCATTGAGCTGGTCTCTTGTAGCAGAATTCGCAAAATCACCCAAAGTCATGAAGCAGTTAATCCGACTAGTGGATGCCGAAGCATACGCCAATTTAAGCACTGACTATTGCAGAAACTACTTTAATCCAAATACACCAAATGACCCTAAAATCTCTTACTATTCCTATGGAGCAAATGCTTCTTTTCCTGCTTGGTCTTTGTTGAATATGCCGTCGAAATGGATCAAAGAGAAAGAGGGCATTAATGATGGGCTTGTCAGCGTCGAGAGTGCAAAGTGGGGTACATATATCAAGACATTGCAAGCGGATCACTGGGATTTGAATGGACAGAGGTAAAATACACTCTATACTAGTGTGATGATAAACAATTGACACTAGTTTTAGATACAGGTGGAAGTACACAAGACCCTTTTCAGACAGAAGCAAGTTTGATACTATAGATTTCTACATGGAAATGGCAACCCATTTATACCAACAAGGGCATTAAAGAGGCATAGGTTTGCAAAAGCGTATATTTGTAGCCCTGATATGCAAAGTAGGGATCATTATTTGTTAAACCATGTCATCTATGTATATTTACATGCGTCTATTAAATTATTTCCACAGAACTTTGTTATATGCAGCGGCAGCTTCAATTTATTTTATAACCTTTACTGCTTGCTACACCATGATGCCATATCAATGCCCATTTCGCACGAGCATTTGATTGGATCTGGTAGATCCATAAACCATATTCCAAGCTTTGGTACTCCCACCAAGCTTTGAATAAGCTCTTGATCAGTCCGAGACTGGCAGTGACGCTTGGTGATTCTTTGATACGTTTGATCAAATGCTGTTTCGCATCAATCCATACAGCTTCGGCACAGAACCTACCCATCAAGGCATAAGTAATGTATTTGTCTCCAGATTGCCTCAAAGTTTCATCTAATCCTCGCAGTAAATCACTTGTTTTGAGTAATAAAAGCACAATGCGAGGCAGTGTCTCTAAGATATCATAGATACGACTGATAAATCCTCTAGCACGGCCAGAAACTCGGCTGACTTCAGTGATGGATCTGTCTGATGAAAGGTTAGCTGCTGAAATGGTGGACCATTCGCGACCCGTGAGTAAAGAGGCAAAGAGACGATGAGATTCTGGGCGGCATCCAACGCGCAATGAAAAAGTGCAAATGCCCCCCTCATCTCCTCGAATAAGCGAAGTCCATAGGTGGGCATAATCGGTCCTCAGCTGGTCGGTCAGAGTGCGATAAAGGCCATGATCCAGCAGCACGACATCAAATTTGAATCTTGATTTCGAATCCTTTGCAGGTCGAATCAAGATGTTGCCGGGATGTGGATCGCAGTGGACAAATCCATCCAAAAACATCATTTTCGAGAATATCTCGGTGATTTCTGTCGAAACCTGGCTAGGGTCAATACCATGTTCTTTCATGAATTCCAAGTCGTCGATGCGAGCCCCTTTGATGACTTGATGGAAAGTTAGACAAAAACACAAGCTTTTTTTTTTTAAAAAAAAAATACTCACATTCCATACAAAGGATTCTTCTTCTCGCCCAAATAACTTCAGGTACAACCAACGCTGTTTTATGGAGCTTCTTTTCGTTTGCAAAGTTTAAGAGTTGGCGGCTTCGTACTCAAAATCCATTTCCTGCGGCAAGGATTCTTGCATTTCTTGTAGGATCCACTCAAACCCAAAATCAGGGAACATGCGTTTGATGGTTCCAATAATAAAAGAGACGGTTTGCAAATCAATGCGGCAGAATTCGTCTAATCGAGGATGTTGGAATTTGACAGCTACCCAATCTACTGGGTTACCATAGTTATGGCTGAGTCGTGCCTTGTGCACTTGAGCCAAAGAGGCTACACCAAGTGGCTGCCAGTCGAACTCGTCAAAAACCTGGTCTAAAGGCACTCCATAATCTGTCAAAAATAGCTTGCGGATATCCTCTTCTGATGTTGGGTCGCAACGGTCCTGTAAAGCTGATAGTGTCGTCGTCCACTCTATCGGTAAAATGTAGGTCATTGCAGATACATGTTGGCCCAGTTTGACATAGATACCACCAAGCTTTTGTAAGCCTGCAAGCACTCTTTCAGCGCAGCGTTTATGGCAGTCGCTTTTTGCGAGTAATTGCTCTTCTTCACTGCTGTACTTTGTTGATTGCGTTCTCTTGTAGTCAATGGCAACGCTAACACCAATTTTGGTTGCAGTGCTTATGCGTCTAACAGCAAGTGTGACATGGCGAGCCTGGGAGTCTGATTCATACCAAGTGAAGCCAGCACCTGCGCAGAGAAAAGTGGTCCCCGCTAGATAATAACTCCTTTGCCTTGGCGTAGCTGATCTCTTGGAATATGTTCGAACTGAATTATACAGTAATCGAGTCGAACGCTTACAAGCTGAATTGGTCATGGCGCTCATTGTAACATTTGCAAGCTACAAACAATAGTTTTGAGGAAAAGAAGAATTCTACTACAATCGGAACCTGATTGGGAATTCCGGTCAAAATGCTGTAGGCTGTGTTTGCCATGGTTATACAGGCATGCTGACTTGACTGTGTTCAATTATTTGCCTTTCTCATTCTCGCAGAAAAACATATCTGAATATGCTATCACATACTCAGCAAGAGCACGACAATCCCTTTGCTCGCAATGACGATGTGTTTGATTTCTATCAAGCAGACGCGACCATTGAACCTGATGTTGACTTGACCGGCCAATCTTCTACGAAACAGCAGAGACAATCGCTAGCAAACCCCTTTGCCAATTTGAGTGGCTCTATCGGATCTGCTGCTCCTTCGACGTCAGTTGAAGAGACTGAATTTAACAGAGTGTATAGTGGAGAAGACACATTGGACGAGCCGGTCTCTGTTACTGTTGTAAGTTGGCAACATAAACCATGTGCACAAGCTACTAACTACAACACACGCACTGTCCGTAGCTTCGCGATATGAAGCAAGTAGGAAGAAAGTTGCAGCAGGTACTACATCCTAAAGGCGATCGCAGCGTACTGAAAGATTGGGATTTGTGGGGCCCTCTTATCCTGTGTTTGGCTTTGGCTATTACGTTGAGCACAAGCGTGCCCTCGGATCAGTCGGTGCCTATTTTTACAGGTGTCTTTGTCATTGTTTGGTTGGGTGCAGCAGTGGTTACAATGAATGCTAAGCTGCTTGGTGGATCCGTGTCATTTTTCCAGTCCGTCTGCGTTATTGGATACTGTATCTTTCCCTTGGTGGTGGTGGCATTGATAAGCATATTTGTGGAGACAGTCTGGTTTAGAGTGCCTGCTTCTTTATTTGCGTTTGGATGGTCGACTTATGGTAGATAAGGTTAATAGTAGGCTCAATGACATGTTTGCTCAATTCTTTTTTTTTTTTTTTCCATCTCTGCAACAGCCTCCATTGGATTTCTGTCAGAATCAAAGGCCCATTTAAGCAATCGACGAGCATTAGCAGTAAGTTATCTGTGCATGTCAATCACAGAACATGGCCCTAACGCTTTAACCATCAGGTATACCCTCTCTTTCTCTTTTATCTTATCATTGCTTGGTTAGTTGCTGTGTCATAAGCAGCAGCTTTTATTAAATATCCAATAAAGAAAAGGACCTGCTGCAAAATCAAAACTTTCTGTTTGGCATTAAAGTTGCTGGCAACTTCTCTGGTAACTCTGCCCCACCCTGAGCTGCTTGAATCAAATGCATAGCAATGCAGAATTCGTCTATATCCATATAGCCATCATTGTCAAAATCAGCGAGTCTCCAAACATGGGCTAATTGATCATTTTTGAGCCCACTTTCCATCAATACAGGTCTGACATCCGCACCAGAAACCTTGCCATCGCGCGAACGCAATGAGTTGAATTTAGGCAGGTGATTTTGTTTGTCAATAGCCTCAAAATGCCAGTAAGAAGGAGGAAATTCACCTGGGCCTGGTGCGCTATCAGCCTGGAAAGGGTTTCTTTCATTTTTCTCCAACTCTGGATTTGCACAAGGAAATTGTGTCATGAGGTGCGGCAGATCTGTAGACAGAGCCTAACATCTTCCATGTGAATACACACACAAATGGATCAGATCACTCGCAAAAAAAAAAAACTTACTTCGTCTACACCCGACATTAAATCGTCTTTAAGTGATTTGAACTTGTCCATATCATAGAGAGCCAAATTCTGCTTGAATCTTTCAGGGTTAGGGAAATCGCCAGCAGGCAAGTGGTGCTGCTGTTGGATCTTGACGAATTCAGCGGCCAGATTGTTCAGTAATGCCTCCTGTTTTTTCTTCTTGCCAAACATTGCAGGCATCTCCTTCTTCAAATGGCTGACAATCAAAGCATGCACACGAGCCAAACGAGCACGCTTCACAATCTCGTTGATTTTCCGAATGGCTGCGTTGCGTCTCAATTCCTTCAAATCCCTCAGCAAATCCTTGGATTCAGCTTCAATCAGTTCTCGGCAATCTTCAAAACAATTGGGAGGCTTTTCAGTCCAGAACGAGCTCAGATAGACTCGCATCACTTCAGGAGTTTGGACAACCTTGCCCAAAGACCACATCATGGCGCCATACACTCGCATCAATTGCTGCTGACTGACCATATCACTTTTGTTCAATACCACTCGCACCTTCTCCTCCTGTCCCCGAAGACTGTGGATGGCCATCTTGAATTCATTTGAAATGTCCAGCTTGTGCGAGTCAAACATGAGCAAAATCAAATCAGCACGTTCCGCAAACCATTCAATAACCTGAGTAAAATCGTAGCCACGCTCTGCCATTTGTTTGTCGCCTGCTAGAATACCTGGTGTGTCAATGATGGTCATATTCTCTAATACAGGCGAATTTGTTTGGGAAACCTAAGCCAGCTATCAGACACAAGTTTTTATCGTTAGCGTCCGCTGCTTTTTTTTTTACCTGAAATCTCGATAAGAATGCCTGACCGAATTTATTCAGGCCACGGAAAGGCAGTTCCTGATTCACAGCAGCAGCATTGCCAGGAATCACTCTTTCCTCTGTACCATGCATCACAGACACAAACCTATCAGTCGTTGGCTCAACGCCAATATGCTCTCCAGGGTATGCCTTATCCAGCAGATACCGAATAAACGTCGTTTTGCCCTGTAATGAGCATATGTGTATATCAACATGAGTCATTTCATTCAAGGTGCTAATAGGGGATATTTACAGTGGAATACTGGCCGATAAGGAGAACAATTGGTTTTGCTTCGATATCAGAATCCGTCAAAGGGGCAGAGTGAAATCCTAAGAGAGTATTGGTACACAAGAGATGTAATCACAATGAAATGATTACCTTCAAAATTGTAAGTAGTCTCCACTGGCTTGATTTTCGTTTTATAGGTTCGCTTGATGCCTTCAATTACCTTGGCGTACTCAGCGTCTTCGAATGTCGTTGAGCCGGATGGGCCAGAATTCTGTCTTTCTTTGCCATTCTTTTTTTTGAGATGAAAAGACATGTTGTGTGTTGTATGAAGAAAAGAGGAAAAGAGGAAAAGGGGTTCTCGTAGTCCATTTTTATCAAGGTGTGTGTTACCACTACTCCGTAATATATTTTGTACAATCACGCCATGATTTTAGCCTACTATGGAGTTTTCAGGTACACTTGTATCATTATTATGCTACATTTACTTGATTGTGTTATCGTGTAAACATCCTGTTTTTACCTGAGATGTTTACAATGAGCACAGGTTTTTCACAAAAAAAATTATGTAATACCACTCGGCCATTGCAGCGATTTAGCCTAAAGAGGGATCATGAAGAAAGACTAGTTCAAAACTTTTTGTTGCAATGATCATGATGTAAACACCATAGCCAGAAAGGAAATGGATTTGATAAACGACTAATAAATAGAAAGGGAGGGTTAGCTACCTAAATCAGTCTTTTTTTCGTTTGTATTTGGCATACCATGCTTTTTGTATTGGGCCTACCCGTATAATTGACAATACCTTGTTTTTGAATGATTAGGACTAATCTACGACGACTCCACCAACATTTTAAATACCAAGAACTCGAGCTTTTTATTTTTATTTTTTCAAGAGCCAACCCCAGCATATCAGGCTTTAAATCCACTACTTTGAACTAAAACTGTAAAATGGTTGATTTGTCCAAATGGCTATGATTTTTCATAAACCTGTCATTGATGCTGTAATTCACCTAAGCTTATTCAAGCATGTAAGACCTCATCTTGGTCGTACACAAGGCAGCGTCAAGAAGGCTGAACACATAACATCCCTATTAATATGTCTATGATAATCACCGTTATTTGCAGATGATTGTTTGTATGTAAGTCATCAAGCTCAAGAAAAGATGTCTTGAGCACAGCGGTCCTTTCAACCTCTTCTAATACTATGATTCATCATCAAGTATCTAGAGAAGAAAACTTTGTTAGAATTCAATTTTTAGCAATACTCAATACTCAGTTTGGATCATGACATACGAGAGTATTCTGCATACGATGTATAAAAAGATTCTTATGGAACTATAGTGCGATACTACTTTAAAAGATTATGATAGTGTAGGCATGCATTCTTCTTAGTTCCATGTATTTTAAACAATACTGCAAGAAGGGTCAAGTAAAGAAACAAACAAACTTTTATAATGCATATGTTTGGAAAATGTCAATTGTCTGCACTCATGTATGTGATGTACTTGGTAGAATAGGTCACATGTACACTTGGACAAATTAGCGTTTCTATCAAGCTGAACAATGTGGAAATGTTTGAGATACACTTGTTGCGGTGATGATTTGGTGAGTATTTTGTAAATCGAAGCTTGGTACTCTTGGTTTTTGTCATGAAACGAAAGAGAACTGCTGTGAATACACAATACTATGAATTATTTCTTTGATTGTCATATAAATATATATTGACTTTAAAATATGCCATGCCACTTTCAATGATACAAAAGTTTTATTCAATAGTATACTATGGATGATGTTTTAAGTGGACTAGGACAAGCAATGTCTTGGCTAAACAATAGACGTTGCTTTTAACACTGATTATATAGATCTGAGCAGCCGCCGAAAGGTGCCGAAATGGTAACTCTTGGCTTCAAGGAGGGCGGCGCACAAACCGGATCATGAAATCTCCTCTCTAGCGTCACAGCTTTTCCTTTAAATAGAAAGTGCATCCACCAGCTAAATGCTTCTTCCTTCACGTTTATTTGTATAAAAAAATAGTTGAAATAATAAAATGGAGGACGAAGTTGCTGCTGTAAGTATTTTCAATGCATTTGAAACACAATAATACTCAAGGTTTTGCATTGTATTTTTGTAGTTAGTTATTGATAACGGCTCCGGCATGTGTAAAGCTGGTTTCGCTGGTGATGATGCTCCTCGAGCTGTAAGTAATATTTATCACGCTAAACGCTCACGAAGGGCTGTGGAGTATTGAGTTGCTCGGGAATCTTGCATCACATTTTGTTTTTGCAGTAATAGCGTGAGCACATTCTTATGCAATGCTTTAACATTCAATCTCTGCTCCCCCCCCCCTTTTTTTTTCGATGTTGGACGTTGTGCACTGACCTAACCTCATATTAGGTCTTCCCTTCAATCGTAGGCCGTCCCCGTCATCAAGGTGTCATGGTTGGTATGGGTCAAAAGGATTCTTATGTTGGTGATGAGGCTCAATCCAAGAGAGGTATTCTGACTCTTCGTTACCCTATTGAGCATGGTATTGTCACCAATTGGGATGACATGGAAAAAATCTGGCATCACACCTTTTACAATGAGCTTCGTGTTGCTCCTGAGGAACACCCTGTTCTCTTGACCGAAGCACCCTTAAACCCCAAGTCTAATCGCGAAAAGATGACCCAAATTATGTTTGAGACATTCAATGCTCCAGCTTTCTATGTTTCCATCCAAGCTGTCCTGTCTCTTTACGCCTCTGGCCGTACTACTGGTATTGTGCTTGATTCTGGCGATGGCGTTACTCACACTGTTCCCATCTACGAAGGCTACTCCCTTCCTCACGCTATTTTGCGTTTGGATATGGCCGGCCGTGATTTGACTGATTACTTGATGCGTATCTTTGCTGAACGTGGCCATTCTTTCACCACAACTGCTGAACGCGAAATCGTCCGTGATATTAAGGAAAAGCTCTGCTATGTTGCTCTTGATTTCGAACAGGAAATGCCAACTGCTGCTCAATCGTCTGCCGTTGAGAAGTCTTATGAACTTCCTGATGGACAGGTTATTACAGTTGGTAACGAACGGTAAGTGAATATTAGCCAGAAATGCCAAGGATAAGGCTGTAACCGTTGAACCTAGTTTCCGTGCGCCCGAAGCTCTTTTCCAGCCAGCCTTCTTGGGCCTTGAATCCGCTGGTATTCATGAGACTACTTACAACTCAATTATGAAGTGTGATGTCGATATTCGTAAGGAATTGTATGCTAATATTGTCATGGTAAGCTTCTTTGTTTAAATGGAGCTGCAATTAGTTGAGCTAAATGTCATGATGATTTCGTTAGTCTGGTGGTACTACCATGTATCCTGGTATTGCTGACCGCATGCATAATGAAATCGCTGCTCTTGCTCCTTCATCCATGAAGATCAAGATTGTTGCTCCTCCCGAGAGAAAATATTCTGTCTGGATCGGTGGTTCCATCTTGGCATCTCTTTCCACATTCCAACAAATGTGGATTTCCAAGCAAGAATATGACGAATCTGGGCCTTCGATTGTCCACAGAAAGTGTTTCTAAAATATCTTTCCAACACCATTCATTGTCTTTGCAATTTGCCTCCAAGTGGGCATTGCTTAATATATCTTCTTTTTTTCAATTTAAACTTCGTAACCAACAATAAATATACAGTTCATCGTATCATGCAATTAACATGGTATTATACACCAAAAATCAAATGTGCTTCATCTCGGAAATCATTCTCTTCTCTAATTGTGTTTTAACGTTGGTTTAAAACCTGAGGAAAATAGAGAATATCATTGTTTCTTTATTATTGCAATTGAGAAGAAAGTGTAGCTCAGAGGGCTTGTACCACTTCTTCATCCTTTGCTTCTGCAACTTTGGTGATGTTTCAAAAGGCTACTGCAAGATATAGATAGTAGGGGTTCGCTGACAGAACACTGACCTCTCCAAGCGGAGCTTGCAGTCGTTTTCGTATATTGTTTGGAAGTTGTTTAACCCCCTCTGTTATACCTTCGCCTTTGTCGTGGTATGCATTTTGAGAAATACGACATGGTATTTCCATTGTCGCATTTTCTTCTTGGAGCTAAGTCGATCGATGTAGCTGGGGTTGTCAGAAATAAACATTTCGTCAGAGTCTGCTTATCATTCTGTACTTTATTAAAAAGTTCAATTTCTATCATTATGTTTGACAAGAGAATCATTCTCGCTGTAGCATTGCTCCAATAATTTCGCTCTCATCGATTTCAACGGCACCACCTTGTTCAGCTTTCAATAGATCGAAAATTACTTTTTGATTTCTCAGCAGCTTCATCAACTTGGCCATTAAATCAAATGTACACAGCCATTTGGTTCGTTGCTCGTGAAAATTCCTTACCTCGCAACATTGGATCTGCTCATGGGTGCAGCTTTTACAATCGTTGTTAACACGGACCGCTGATAATGTCATTGTGGTTCGCACAAAATGAATTCCAAAAGCTGAAGTTTTGGCCAGAGTGTGAGTGCGAGAACTTCCGGTCATGTGATGGCATATATCAGAATTCAAGATGGCAATGTGCTATATACTTGTTTCACGATATCGTCTACGGTATGTCTAATGTTCTCCTTGGTCGCTCCGCTTGAGGGTTCTATTACTACTCTTTCTTCATCATATATATCGTAACTCATTCCGTCCACAAAACGCGCTTTTCCTGATGTATAGTTTTTGATATTCATAGTATCTTCCGCGTGTTTTATGGAGAACACCTCACACCACTGATAATTTAATAGACCAGGTTGACCTCCGACTATTTGGAATAAAGGAACAACTCTATCCACCCAGAAAGTACGCTCTGAATTAGACAGATTAATCGTCGCTGTAAGGAAATAATGATAGTGTTAGTTGACCTTCTTGGATAAGGCATATTTACATTTTTGTCTGTTACATTTGCTTGCAAAATCAGTCAACGCGAACTAAATTGTTCGGATAAGTTCTTTTTCATATTCGTCAATATCTGTTGGGTATTCATATTTTCATAGCCAATAGGGTAATTCGCTTTGTGTTTGAGAGTTATTTCGATATTAATAGCGATTGTTTTCTTGAGACAATTAAATAAAGAGACTCCAAGCGATCATATCACGGAATGTCAGTGTCAATATTGGGATTGGGATAAGATTCAACCTCCAGTTAATAGGCAAAAATCGACAGGGTTTGTTTTAAAGTATCAACAAGGAAAACGTAGGCAGCTTTCCACGACTTGAGCGTAGTCAATGACGATTGAGAATCTTTAACAGCCATAGTGACAAGGGGAGCGAAAGTTTGCGCTGTAGCAATTGGTAATTTTGGTCAATTGGGTTCACTTGTAAATGCCGAACATGCTGATTCTACGTCTGATGAGTCATCAAAGCACAGGCCATTATCGTTCGGCGCTGCTCTCTTCCTTGAAACGTGTGTCATTTGCGTGTTCTTTCAGAAGCGATAACTCTGAATAATGCAACAAACAAGACGGATATGCAGAGTGGGACATGATATTTTTATCACCCAAATTCTTCACGTGGGTGAAGTCGTTGTTGTCGAATCTTCGTACGCCATGCAGAATGTTAGGAAGGGAAAGTTGATACTGGAATACAGCACAAATATTTAAAGTGCCCTTAGTAGATCTTGCTGTTGTGGGCTTTTAATTGAACCAAAAATATGCAGTTGCTCGTCTTTTAGTCCATGTCTATTTGAGACCATTCTTGGACCCACTCTTTTCTTCAAATTGGGAGAGATCCATTTTGGTTCAGGGAATTCAATTCCGAATCTGACAAAGAAGTGACCTCTATGTGCGCCACCACCCATACCAGGTCCACCATTTAATCCCTCTTCCTCGCCTAACTGACCATACATTTGCCGTATTTGCGGGTCAGCAAGAATCTCATAAGCATGAGATATTTCTTTAAACTTGTCACCGGCTTCCAAGATTCGATTGTGGAAACGTTAATACATAAACAACAAAACGCGCTTACAGCTGTACCTTGTCAGGATGATAATTTGAAGCCAATTTTCTGTAGTCAATCTCTTTGACGTTCCTACCATCTCGAAGATTTCTCGTGAACGTGGGTGCCTTGCGTTTACTTGAGAAGCATCTTTCATATTGCATAAACAGAATTGAAGCTGTGTGTTACAAAGGAAAGAAAAAATTCACAGTAGATTGGTTGGTACCCCATTATAAATTTTAGTCTGCGGCTCTCGTACCTGAAATAACCATGGCAACAAGACTACGCATCGGGCAATAGTTTACAGTATGGCGATAGCATATGGTCAAGAGCAACTGAAATAGCTGCCTGTTGGTTTATAACATAGTTACATGTGATAATCATGTTATTTGTTTGTGTGTACCACTTTTCCCTCTCCTCTAAAATGACAGAAAGTACAATGCGCTTTGCTGTCTGTGCTACTTGCAAACTGACAGCTGCTACTGATGGCGTTTGTAAGCTTGAATTGAATGCTCTTTCTTTCGTCGATCGAGTCCGTTAACAATTAAATACGTTCAAATCAAGTATCACTGAAGTCATACCCGTTTTTTATTTCTTGTTTTTTGCATATGAATTGGGGTTACATTTGTATATCCGAAAACAAATCAGAATACCCATTTCTCGTCAGGTGCATGTAAAATCGATGAAAAGTAAACAAAAGCTACTTTTACGAGCAAACATGAATATTCATTTCATTGATTTGCGAGAAATTCACAATATAAGCTACAAATGCTGCGACCCTTCAAATTGTAGTAAATTTTTCAAAGAATTTAATGGTGTTAATCGCATCACAAGCAGACTGGAATATCTTGCAAAAATCCAGTAAACCATTTTTACGCCTCACTTTTTTTTCAAACTGATTAGGATTGATAGCCTAGACCTAGAGATAAAAGTATAAAGGAGGATCCCTTGACTCATCTGCTAAAAAAAACAACAACCTTTTCTTTTCATTTTGTATAGATTCTTGTAAGTACAATCACATTTTTATTTTGATATTTGATACTAACAGCAGTATTGCACCGTAGATGGTTCTCTCTCTGGTGTTCTTTCTTTGGTGTTCTCTGGCGTTCTCTCTCTCTCTCTCATGCGTAGTCAAGTTTAGGTGTTATTCTCATTCCCGGGGGTTTTTAAAGGCACTGCTAAGCTTCTTGTCTTCTTGGGTTTGTGTTATTTTGTGATTTCAATTGCTGTGTGTTTTCAGTGGTCTTGTGTGTGTGTGTGTTGTCTTCTTTAATTATTTTTTTCAGTGTAGTTCTAGGATAAATAGAACTAAGTTTTTGGTGTTGTCTTCTGTAAGTATTTCTTCAGTGTACCTTTTCCCCCGGATGAATAGAACTACGCATTTTATTTTTTATAAAACAAAATAACAAAATAAATGGTGAATAAATAAACATAAAACCTATTTTTATGCTTTTTAAATATTCTCAATGCATCCAGGAATACAGCTTTGATTAGAGTAATATCAACCTTTTTTTTTTTCATTTGAAATCAGTTGATTCACGACATTCATGACACAATAAAACAAGGCCTATATTTCAGGTATAATAATTGGACCAAGAAAAAAGCTGTACTGTATTTTATATTCAAGACATTACCCATCTTTGGATGCCGAAAAGGTCTTTCTGTATTGAGTAGGTACAAAAACCAAAAGTCTGAGGCGTATAAAAACTTGCCAAAGCGTGCATCTCATCATATAATATATATATATATGGATAGCATAACGTTTACACTTCATTTGCATTTGTAACAATTGATCAAACATTAATTTTGTCTAGTGCTTGGGCCTTCCGATTTGCGCAAGTGGGGGATAAACAGTCAATGTAGACATGAAAGCAGAAAAGTGCAGAAAGGACTGGATAGTAGCGCGATCCGCCACTTCGTCGCTCCTCACGCAAGTTCACTTCAACTACAGCAACTCCAGCCTCTGTCGATCCACCTGTTAGCTCTACTATCGAAAATATAGACTCATCTGCTCCTGAGCATACCCCTGTGCTCCCAGGAGATGCCTCATTTGCTTTCAATATGACTCCTTCCTTGGTTGTTCCCCAACCGGGAGAGTTGCATTCCTATGCTGCTGTGCCTTCCTGGATACAGGAATTCAATGATCATATCAAACGATAGGATCAGATGTTGACCCAATACAATGCCCAATTGGCCAAATTTACTGATCTAGCCGATCACAACAACCAGCTTCAGGCTGACCTCGATCGTGCTCTTGCTCGTATAGCCGAATTGGAGGCTCTCATTCCTCCTACAGCTAGTGCACAATCTTTCCATTTACCTGCGAGCTCCTCCCAACAATCAAAGGGTTCGTACGCTTCTCGATGGGCTTCAGTGGCTGCTAGTACACCTTCACCAACATCGCCCACAGTTACCACTCCTTCAACTCTAGCGGCTGAAAACTCTTGCAAATAGCCATCTACTGTCTCTACAAGGATATCAATTCCTGTACATTCCTAACCTTGCTAGAGTTGCTATCTTTGAATTGAGAAAACACCCTGAAGCTATGGATCTCCAAAATAACCGTACTTTGGACCCATTAAGCTAACCATCGTCAACTATAAATTCATTCTGATCAACAAAATAGTCCCTTGGGTTAAAGACCACCGTTCTCGTCAACTACATTCCCACCCCCCTTTTATAAAAATTGTGCTCTTGTTAATTTACAAAGATAGAAAGGTGAATAAGAAATACCAAGGCGGCACCTGCAGCTGGTAAGATGAAATGAGTTGAAGAAATTAACATTTGTATGCAGAAGTATGACATTTTGGCAGTCGCTCCTGCCTGATATATCTGCTTGGGCAGCTATTTATCAGATGGTATCAAAGATGTGGCCGCGTTTTAAGGTGCTTGACTTGTGTGTTGTCTGCGCAATGATAGGAATCCGTTTGGTAACAAGATGCATGACTTATATACCATGATTTCTTTTTTTTTGTAGCCAATCTATTTTCATCAATCCAACTTATAGCTTTCAAAAGCAACACCCTGTCTTAAATCATACGTGGATATTTACATAAAGTAGTGCTATTACGTACATATGATGATCTTGTAATGAAACTATCATTTTTATTTTTCAAGGGACCAAGTAAATATTTCGAAAATAGTGTTTTGAGGTTATAAATGACATTGACACTCTCCAACAATTTGAATTGGTATGAATTGTAACCAAAGTTACTCCTCTACATCGTGTAGCACAGAAACTTCGTATGATTTCAGCAGGAGTGAGAATGATTGGGTCTCTATTATGTGCTTGTGTGCTCATAGATAAAGATCATTGTGTGAATTTTTTCGCAACAGGGTTCCACGGGCACAAATGGTTGCAATAATTTTTATACAAGTGCTTGTTTCGTGTATATTTGTATACTCAATATGCCATGGATTGAAAGTATTTCTGAACGTGCGCACGTCCCCTTTCGCTTGGGGATTAACGATACAACGATAACGAAAAGTGTGAGAAAAACGTGCCGTGCACAATTGGTTAATCTACCGCATTGATGAGTGTTTGGCTATCTCCGCAATGCGAGGGTCAGGATTACTCATCCTCACACACCCGATTTGCAAAGCAATGATTAAATCTGAATCTATTTTTTTCCGAACGATATAAAGTAGATGCACAATTTACGGGAGCTTTTCCACCCTTTTTGTTTTATTTCATTCCATGCATTTATAGCAATAAAAAGTAGCAAACTCAAACCAAGTCAAATATGGATCTTTCCTGGTGCATCATCTGCGATCGTCATTGTGTTGAAGAGAACGTAAGTGTGGCTGTATGAGTTTTGTACAAGAATTCTCACTTTAACTGTAATAATAGCTGTATTGCTCAGAGACATGTCGCATTCAAGACTTCAACGGCAAGCACTCTAGTGCTGCTTCAAGCACCAGCTCCAGTCCTCTTTGTTCGCCACCAACATCTCCATTGCTGGACCCCTTCTTTTCATCATTCAACCATGAAAGACGCACTTCAATCACCATCAGCAAATCCACTCGTACGCACCAGGACGCCTTTAGTTACATAGGCTCTTCCAGTGTGCCTCGTTACAGCTTATTGGAATAATTCCAACTTCAGTCTTTATACCCTAAATATTTCATCACAAAAAAATTAGAAAACATCAACATTCTGAACAAAAAAAAGTAGCCCTTTTCACTGCATCTTCAATTAGCATTTATAATTACAAAATCAAACACTAATTTACATTTCATATAATGTTTACAAACAATTAATATAACTCAAATCTTATAAACGATTTTGGTTCTAGTTACATTTGGAAGGAAGAAAAGCGATAAAAGTTATTTATTTTAAATCTCTTTGAAAATGACATCCAACCAAGTTGTTTCTATGGGCCAATATCTCTAATTTTTGTCTATAATAGGTAGGGTAAACATGTAACATATAACATAATTATTTGCGTAATTCTTAGTAGGTGGTGGATGGGAATTCAACTTTCATGGGGCCACAGATATCTAGGTGCCAATCATGACGACTTTTGGAGCCGAAACTCACTTCGCATTGTTTGCAGTGATGCCATTTTTTCTCTTGATCTAGCAGACTTTTCCAGCATAGTGGAATCATATTCATTTTGAGAAGCAAGCGATTTTTGACTGT
The DNA here is from genome assembly GCA_025201805.1 of Parasitella parasitica. Taxonomy (NCBI): domain Eukaryota; kingdom Fungi; phylum Mucoromycota; class Mucoromycetes; order Mucorales; family Mucoraceae; genus Parasitella; species Parasitella parasitica. Next base: position 63,228 of record MU619362.1, on the reverse strand, counting down.
GTTAAGTAGCGAGCGAGATTCGACTTTTTTGGTATCAAAATCTTGAGGATATAAACGAGAGGGCATTTTATAAGGAAAGGAATGGGTTGAGTTGAAGAAGAGAAACAATCAGCTTGATTCCATCTTTTTATACGAAAAAATCAAATTATATTTATAGCAAACGGTGATCATTAGATTATAAATGAGTTATCTCCCCCCCCTTCCTCTTTGGTAATGACAAACCAACTTATTTAATTGAAAAAGGGGGATGAGCGGGTTGTGTGAGACAATGAAATCATTTGCAAACAAGGGTTTTGCTGTTGTATTTTTGAACATTTAAGCTATTTTAATTCGCAACTTTCATTATTCTCGCACTGTTAATGATTATGCTCTCTAATTTACAATGATCCAGTCATAACCTGCAGATATAACCTTGCATATATTGGCTTTCTTACCATTATCTTGTGTATGCCAGGTAATAAAGACACCACCGTTCGCAACATGCCAAATGTTAATTAAGCAAGAATTAATGAATCGAATTAAAAGAGAAGAATGGACCCTAACATTTTACAGACCATCTGCTTATTTTGCCATCACTTGTAACAAAGAAATGATACGTTGGGTAACACCAATCACATCCCTTATTTGTAAAGGCTATTGCTCACAATTTCAGCATTTGCGTTTTGGAATAATACAACTAGGTCATTTCCAGCTATCAGATGATAATGCTCAATTTGAACCGATGAGCATCCATTGCTCGCATTGGATCAATATGGAGAATGCAACGATTAGATTGCCATGGAAACAAGGTGACCAAGTGGAAGAGCCTCATCCAGGTCTCTCCATTCGTTACCGCTGCCAATTGTGCTATCAACAGGACTGTGCCATTTGCAATCAAAAGAGTAGATGCCAGAAACGCACAATTACAAATGTGATGCCCATCACTGCGATAAAAACATTTCAAATCATATCAATCCAAGTATTCTTGTACTGGATCAGAAGAAGACTTTTATATCCGCAATTCCCAAGCAATTTCTTTTCTTGATTTGTGCGACTAAGATTGATTTGTCATTTTCATGTATATACAGCTTTTTCTCAAGGAAACGCGAAAATACGGCTCATACTCCGGTACATACATACTCATAGAAGCCATGGATTCTCAACAAATGAAAAATCAAGCATCATCATGACTCGGTTCCTTTCCTATTTGCTGCATTCAATGTCTTAAAATTTTGTAAACTGCATATATATAAATCATTTAATCCTTCTCTTGTTTTTTTTTCTTCGTTAAACAACCAACAAAAATATGAGTCTTTATAGATCTTCCAGTCTTGTTTTATCTAAATCTTTACGAAATCAAAGATTCTTGGCTCATAAGCCATCTTTCTTTACCAAAAAGATTCATACTCAATCACCCTCTTCTACTATCATGCCCGCCTTGAAAGAGGAATCGAGTCAATTACATCAGCCTGCCAAGTCAGTAGATGCTGTTCATTCAGCTTACTATAACAATGGTAATAGTGTCACATTTTCTGCAAAAATCATCCTTTGACAAATCTTTACCAGGTACGGCATTACCCACCAACATGCGCCAAAAGCTGCACTTAATAGGTCAAATCCCTTCTGCTGTTGATTCTATCGAGAACCAGGCTGCAAGAGCCCTCAAGGTTGTTAGATCCCGACAGACACAATTAGAAAAATACACGTTTATGGCTCAATTACGAAATAATAATACAAGATTATTCTACAAATTGCTGAATGACCATATTGAGGTAAAAGTTTAAAAAAAAAAAAAGTTATTTTTTACAACAAAAAACTTAAAGATTACTATTAATAGGAATTTGCCCCTATTATTTATACACCTACTGTCGGCGAAGCTTGTCAAAAATATTCTGATATTTACCCCTTTTTGACTCCACCAGGTTTGTCCTATGACGAATCAGTTTATCACCATTGTCATTAACAAGTACAACGTCTATACAGGCACGCCTGACGGTCTTTACCTTACGTTAAAGGATCTTCCACACTTGGATCAAATCATTGCGGACTACAAACAAAGATCAGGAGAAATTCCGGATATCACCGTCATGACAGACGGATCCCGCATTCTTGGTCTCGGCGATCTTGGCATGAATGGCATGCCTATCAGTATGGGTAAACTCCAACTCTATGTTGCTGGTGCAGGTGTCGATCCTCGTAAAACATTACCCATCGTTCTTGATTTTGGCACTAACAATGAGAAGAATTTGAGTGACGACCACTATCTCGGCGTGCGTGAAAACAGACCCAATGACAAGTTATTTTACAGTGCTATGGACCAAGTGCTCAAATCTTTGATTCGTGCATTCCCTGATCTGCTGGTCCAGTTTGAAGATTTCTCCAGCGAGCATGCTTTTGGTCTTTTGGAGAAATATCAAAACAAAATGCTGTGCTTCAACGATGACATCCAAGGTACTGGCGCTGTGATTCTGTCAGGCCTAATTAATGCGTTTAGAAAGGTTGAAACAGAGTCGAAGATTCCCCTTTCTGATCATCGCATTGTTTTCTATGGCGCTGGATCGGCCGCTATTGGCGTTGCACGACAGATCCAAGAGTATTTGGAAATTGAACATGGGCTGACAGAGGAGCAGGCTAAAAAAGTCTTTTATATTTGCGATTCAAAGGGTCTTGTAACGGCTGATCGTGGTGATCGCCTAGCTGAGCACAAGGTCTACTATGCTAGACACGATAATGATGGCACTCAGTTTCAGTCGCTGGCTGACATTATCGACTACGTCAAGCCCACTACCCTCATAGGCCTCTCTTCTTCCACTGGTGCCTTTAGCAAGAGCATCCTTGAACGCATGAGCCAGATTAACGATCAGCCCATTGTGTTCCCCCTGTCTAATCCCTCCACCAAGGCCGAATGTACCTTTGAAGATGCTATGAAGGCTACCAACAATAAGGTTGTCTTTGCTTCAGGCACCGCATTCCCTGCGTACATTGTGCCCGAAACAAAACAAGTGTGTATGCCTGGCCAAGGCAATAATATGTACATGTTCCCTGGATTAGGTTTAGGAAGTATCATTGCGAAGCCTGAATCTATCACTAACCGTATCATTCTTCGCGCTGCTATGGCTTTGGCTGATTCCCTCACTGAGCAAGAGCGTGCCAATGGATGGCTTTACCCTGAATTATCTCGTATCCGTGATGTTTCTACCACTGTTGCATCTGCTGTAGTTGACCAAGCTGTCCGTGATAAGATTGCCACTGTTAAGGAACTCCAATCTATCAAACCCAGTGAGTACCAGAATTATGTTAAGGAGCGCATGTGGACGTTTGGCTACCAGTAAAAAGCAAACTCCACGTAATAATCTACATTTTGCATCCCCCTTCCATGTCTAAATAAATGCATTTTTTACATTGAAATAAGCTACTCTTTCACTACTTGTCAATTTAGTTATGCCAAGCTCTAAATTGGCGGTTTTAATTAAAAATGTAACACCAGGTCAGTGAGAAAATGCACACTCTCGCATTTTGTATGCGCAAAATATCATTCCTGCACTGCAAATTAATTTGAAACGTGCTGTTTTCTATTATCGTACAAAAATAAAGAATTCAGGTTGTAATGCAAATGCACGTGGTAGCAAAGCTTTATATGGCCTAGGGATCAAAAATGCTACATGAGATTTTGTGCCTGAATGAGACGAACTGTATAAAAAAATTGGCAGGTTTATCAATATTAGAAAGGTAATAGTATTTTGTTATAATCGACGAGATGGAATAAATACAAATAGGATGGTTGAAATTATAGATAATGTTAATATGGACAAAAGCCATAGCCACCCCCGTTTACGATGAATCTTTTGCACTGTGACATCTTGCAAATCCAAGTAGACCATGAATTGCACCTCACTAAAGATAACACAGTTTAGTAAAATTATTAAGGAGACCAACGAAGGAGAGGAGTTTTTTTTTTTTACCTCTTGCTAAATATACCAAACCACCACGCAAATTCTGTCGTACTGGTAAGCAACAAGGACCAGCCGAAAAAAAAAGGTATCAAACCAAGACAACGAGTAGCTGATGTACCAGCATCCAAAAAGATCAATGACAACTCGACAGAGAAAGCCAGTGTCAAGATAATAATACCCAGTATCAAAAATAAGCGTGCAGTGCCGATAGATATGTTCTTATGGAGCACATCATCCACAAAGAGTGGGTAGTAAAACACATTGAGTATTTCAAATACATGCGATCTTGCGGAATCAAAGACGATGGGTTCTGGCCTTTCGTTATTTTCAACTAATTCTTCTAATGCTCGTCTATGATCGTCTGGCAAATGGATTGTCTGTGCTGCATCCATAATAGGCGAACAATACGTTCTATAGATTCGGGTTGCATTCTGCACAAGATCATGTCGATTGAGTGATTTATCGCCACGAGATGCATAAACTTCACACGAAGGCGACCTTGGTGTCAATGGTTGCGGTGGTAATGGTGTCAGCAAGCCATCTGTATCGGGTGTTTCCGCATACGAAGGAGATGAAGACAGGCTCTGTTTGTTTTGTAATGGATCCTTTTCGGCCGCTGATTCTAAAAACCGAGATAATCTCTGTCTGTTTTGCCTGTCAATGCTCTGTAAATATGCTCTCCACAACTTATCGTGCGTTTCGAGTTCCATCAAAAAGTTTAGGTTTTGGTGAACACGGCGTCGTCGTAGAAATGTTGCAAAATTTGACTGTGTAAGTGGACTATATGTGTGCAATCGCATCATTTGATCCAATGTCGGTAATCCATTAACCCTTAAATTATAATCTTTGATTTCTTGCCATGCTTCCATAGGCGCTACTGCGAATGGGTCCTGGAAGCCGTATGTTTTGTGTCGAACACTGCCCTGGGCAGAGAATCGACTTGGAGGTATCATTGATGTGCCAGATAAATATGGGTTGTTTGTGCCGAATTGCGATTCTGTTGAGCCATTTAATTCGTTGAGAGGAATAGCCGCCCCATAATTAATTTGCCTCTTTTCATCATCTTGAACTTGTCTTGCAAGGTCATTTTCTAACGCTGTTTGTAATCCATAGGCATGAAGTCTACTATTCGCCTGTCGTATGCTCCATTGCCTTTGAAAAGGTGAGGTAGTATCAGAATCATTCGGAAAGCCGGATACGGTTGAATGGCTTGGAACTAATGATGATTGATTATGAGAGTAATTCATTAGAGTTTTTTTTTGTTTTTTTTTTTTTATGTATAGTAAGGAGGAGGAAAAGAAAAGAAAGGGATTTTTTTTTTTTTTTTTTTTTTTTGAAAAAATACATTCTTTTTTTTTTTTTTTTTTTTTTTTTTTTTTGGAAATACACAACATTATAACGTTCTACAATATACACTTGTGTGTAACAGCTGTAGCAATCAAGTTTTAGTTCTTTTGTCACCCCTTTTTTTTCCGCTCATTGGAATAATCTTCTTTGTGAATACAGAGACTGAGTTGCATAAAATACTTAATCTTCATAGTCTCCACATGGGACCCAAGAGTTACTACACAAAGGAATTCAAGTGTTCAAGTCGCCTTAGACTTGAGATACTCAGAGAATTAATAGTAGTTTCGCAAGCCTACGCTTGCCTGAGTTAAATAAAGTTTATTAACTTGAATGAGAAAGAGATAATTAGGGTCTGAATTGGAAATAAGCGAGGCAGGTTATAGACAATTATGAAAAAAAAAAAAAAAAAAAATCAGACTCAAAACTTAATGGCTTTTACTGATTATTAAATGCCATCGATTATTAGAAAAGTTTCCTTTTACAATCAGTACTGTTCGAATCAAATTTCCATCATAAAAATAAGCCTTCACCACAAAGCTTGACATTTTATTTGAATTCTCTGTTAAGCAAACAAAATGGTTTTTTTTTTTTTTTTTTAAAAAAGTGAAACGTATCACCAAAAAAAAAAATGGAAAAAAAATTGGAGAAGCTGGGCGTCGATCCCAGTGCCTCTCGCATGCTAAGCGAGCGCTCTACCATTTGAGCTACATCCCCATTTTTTTTTTTTATTACGTTTTGACCTCAGAATTCAGGTACACGTGATATTAATATTAGACAAGGAAATCCATAGCAGTAAACAGCCAAAGCAACAACCGTCAATAGAATATACATTAAGTGTTAATATCTTAAAGTATATTCTGTTCAACTTTCAAAACGATTGATCAAGTATTTACCTGTTTTACAAAAAACCCCAAAAACACCGCAAATATTTTTTCACTCGATCATCTAGCAACCGGTAAACAGACCATGGAGCCAGAACCATCCACTCTTATGTCGCAACTAGATTTGCAGACGTTAGTCATCAGTATGCAGAAGGATATTTCTGTTCACCGTACCGCCCTGGAAGAGTTGAACACTCTTAAAAGTGCCATTTTAGATCTGAAAAACAAAAATTTTTCTTTGACTCAAGAAAATGCCAGTCTTCGTCAACAGATTGCCGATCTTACTGCTTCCCCTTCAGCTGTCAAACATAACCCAGCTTCCTTTGCAACCAATCAGCAGCCGCAGCACAGCAAGGCAGCAACTGGCGCCCCCAAGACCACCTCCACTTGGACTGAAATTGTCCAGAAGAAGCCCAGATCAAGAAAGATCAAAGCTCCCTCTGAGGTGACTGAAAAGCACCGTCAGGCTATTACCCGTGGCTTTAATGCCCAAGCAGACGGACCTAAGGGCTATGAATGCCTTTATATCAACCGTTCTCGCCGCTTCACCAGAACTGAAGTTCGCAACAACTTGCACCTCATCGGTGCAGAGGCATCTCGCATCATTGATGTTACCTTCCCCGCTCGCAACGTTATTGGCATTCTGATCCATGTCCAATACAAGGAAACCCTTCTGGACCTGTTGTCCAAGAACAAAGTTGCAGTTGTGGCCAACTTTGACCCTGTTGACCCGCAGCACGTTGCTGATCCCAAGTACCGTGAGCTCTCAATCTCAAAGCGCGAGGATATTGCCTTTGAGTTGCAGATCAAGCGCTGCACACAGTCCCTCCGTTACTTGGCATCTCGCCGTTCCCGTCTCTTTGCCTCTGTCGCTGCTTACTTTCAGACTGCAGGTTGGATTACCTCTGAAGACATTGAAGCCTTGGCCCCTGAGGAGGGTCTCTTTGGCTACCGTCGCCCCGTGGATGGCGATGCTGCCATGCATGACTCCGAAGTGGAAATGTTATAATGATTGAGTGTGAACTCAATCATTATAACCCAACCATGTCTCCCAACATCACTGCTACAACTACTACTACTCCAACTACATTCCTTAATAACAATAATCCTACAACTCCTCCCGGCCTTTCGGCCACCATCATTAATAGCGCCTCCCTCACCCCACTCACAATTGGTCTCTGGAACGCTCGCGGTCTTAGAGACACAACAATTGATGATGTCCTCCGATACTGCCAATCCTTTTCAGTTCTCTTTATTACGGAAACATGGCTACATCGTCTTCCGGTCCATATACCCACAACCTGGCAGCAATTCCACTTGCCTGGAATTCCTGTCGCTGGTGGCGGTCGAGGCTCAAGAGGCATTTCTTGCCTGATCAACCCCTCTTGCCCTCTTACCGCGTTCCAAACACCTCTGCCCTCTGCCTTGCATGAATTCGCACTTGGGATTCAACTGGGTCGTGAGCTTCGGCTCATCTGCCTGTATATACCGCCTGAACAGGCTGGTCTCTATACAGCTGAGGTCTCTGCTATCTTGAATGCGATCCCTCTGGATCACGATACTATTATCTGCGGTGATCTTAACGCTAGAATGGGTGCATTTGTTGGTGATTATGCCACCAATTCCCGTGGCAACCTTTTGCAAGAATACTGTGCTGACAACGAGTTAAATGTTCTGAACTGCCAGTTAGCCCACGGCACACCTACTCTAGAGGATCGTCGTCGTGGGCAGAATGTAAGTAGCATTGTCGATTACTACATTACGAATGTAGCGTCATTGTCTTCTGCCTCTCTGGGTACCTCATCTTTATCTCTTTCATCCCCAAAAATTAGTATTTGCTCTGATTTGTCCCTGGGATCTGACCACAAACTGATGTCGTTGTCTTTTGACTATCACTCTGTTGACGCTGCTCCTCATTTATAGCGCTAGGTTACGTAGATATCGTAATTGATTGGGCCATTTGCAGTTTCACATTGTAAATTTATTTATACTTTTAGACATGCATTATGGCTTAATATCCTTGAGACAAGCAAATGACTACTGGCAGGATCAACCAGGTAACTAAATGATTAAGGAGACATTTTATCTGGAAAGATATACAGATGAAAAAGAACAGAGCGAACCCGCTCTCCCCCCCCCTATATATTTCAAAAAGCTACGGAGTGCGACGACAATAAACGAAGTTGCACTGCAACGGCCCCCACTTGTACTTTCACCTGTTGTTACCCAAATCTTCACTCTAGGGCAGAGACTGCCTAGATTATACTGTAGCGAAAAAGTCTTGCGACTAGGTCACTACCGAATAGACTTAAGCCCATTTCTCTGAATAAAATAAACACAGCAGCGAAAAACAAACATAAGAATATTCTCTGCTAATTGCCATCTGAGTAGGAGAAAATTTTATTTTTTTCGTCTACATATATCATACAGTGCTATACAACAATTAAAGTAAATTATATTTCCAGCCTTGAAAAGTTTACGTGTTTCGGTGTTTAAATATTTTCCTCGGTACGATAAGACCGAGAGTTATACCGAGTGGGCAGAAATGAGACCGACGAATCTACCCAGTCGGTACTTTGTCGCTGAAGATATGACCGACCAATATATTGAGACGACCGGCCGGCGCGGTATACTTGAGACCGACAATATTACACTTGCTTTTTGTAAAAATGTAAAGTGTTTGTATACATTGCCTAAATATAGTGCCGTACCAGACAAGGAAGAGATTGTTGATCTGCCATAATTATAGATAGGAGATCATGGCAATGTACTTCAATTGAAGATTGAAGATTGTCCAATGATGTGATGTGATACGCTTGTGTAAATTGGAGAATAAAGTCTCTGTTTCAAATCAAGAAGGTTATTCCTGTAAGTAACACAGATCTGAGCACCAGGATAAAGGTTAAGGCTCTGTCAGATCAAAGACGTGTGTAGCCCTTGCTGTATAACCTCATATCGTACCCTGTCAAGTAGATTGTCACTGTGAACTAGTCTTGTCAATTAGTAATCTAAATAAGTCACCATAAATTAATGTAGTTGTAAAAAGTATAAATAGCAGATGCAATTTCGATCTTAAATAAAGTATCTTTAGTTTTCGTATCTCGTTAACCTTTGGTTTTTTTATTATCTTTTTGATCCAACATGTTGTGCCAGTGTCAAAGGGCGCAGCGTAATGTTATGTAAATAAGATTTGTATAAAGTAATAAAGACTTTCTGAATAAAACCAGATACAAAACTGAAGACTTTTATTGACATAAGATATGATCTCTATTTATACTAAAATATATCCCAATCAATGTTTATCCACATAACATCTGATGTTTGACAAGAAGTGTCAAACCTTATTAAATCACAGCATTTCCAGGACAGACCTATCTTTCTATTTTACATTAAAGAGAAGATTGGGTAGGATGTCTTCCCGACATCCCGCGATCTGATCTAGATGTATTCTTTGAATAAGCCTGGAACCTTGCAAGAGGTCCAATTACAACTTGTAGCTTATTCCTTATTTGTAAAAGAATTACCAACAATTAATATCATGATCCGTGCATTATGACTAAGTTAGATATGACATATGTAGCCTTTATATGGATACAACACAACAATTGTAAGGTTGACAAAAATAATGAGCGATTGATACATAAGTGTCGACCAAATTTGTTGTTTTTACTGCATGTTTTTTTGGTATTGCTGGAAGAATACAATAATGTAATTCATCAATGCATTCGGTGTTTAAATTTTGTTATTTTGAACTCCGATTTGATTTGTAACGTTTTAATCGTTGTCTACCCGAGAGCCATGAGGTTCAGCAATTACGGTATTAGAGATGTTTGGTCAAAAAAGATAATAAAAACCAAATGTTTACAAGATACGGAAGCTTAAATAGATACTTTATTTAAGATCGAAATTGCATCTGCTATTTATACTTTTTACAGCTACATGAATTTATGGTCACTTATTTAGATTACTAATTGACAAGACTAGTTCACAGTGACAATCTACTTGACAGGGTACGATTTGAGGTTATACAGCAAGGGCTACACGTCTTTGATCTTCTGAAAGTGTTTTAACCTTTATCCTGGTGCTCAGATCTGTGTTACTTACAGTAATAACCTTCTTGATTTGAAACAGAGTAATATGTCAATTTCCCAACCGGAAGTCAAACTCAAGTAAACTCAATCCTGAACACAATTCAGGAACATGTCCCAATGGATCATGTTCCTTATTTATAACAATGACATGTTCATGGACAATAGATACGATCTATCGTGCTATAAAAATTAAAAAAAGCTTAGAAAAATACAATTATAACTCTTCTTGGTTTATTAAAGTTAAAATGTAAGTGAAGTTCTGGTTAGCTCCTTGCACTTCATCTTATTTATAGTAAAGTAAAATATAGTGAATTCAAGTTACTAATATAATAACTTGATCTTGATTAAATTAAGCTTCATGGGAAAGCAGTAAGCTGTGTTTGATTAATGTGGAGTACAAGTTGTACAATCGTCTTTAAATGTATAATATTAATGGTATAATTCTTATTATTAATACTTTATTCTCAGGATCTTAGTCAAGAACTAAGATCTGCTTTACTAATTCAATATGATGTGTGAAAGACTGCCAGTAATTCACATCATATCGTTCCATTCTCTAAATCACACCATGTCTCACACTTGTATCTTATCCTCCCATCAGTCCACTTAGATTCACTAGTATATAAACCATCATTTTTTCCATGTAATAAACGAGATCTTCACCTGATTAATTCACAACCGTTTTATTTGAATAATTTCTCATTCTGATAAATCACATTGCTGTCAATTACTACTGTCCAGTAATATCCACGTTTATTGAATAGTAAATAATGGTCCAGAAGATAGCAATATCAGCAATTAGAAATCCCAACTTGACATTAACATAGTACATCATTCTACCCTTTTACTACTAGATAGTTGTACTCTATCACAAACATAGCGACAACTCAGCTTTTTCGAATAAAAGCATTTTTACCCATAGAAAAAAGATATTGGCAGGAAACAACGATTTTCATACAAGAAATACTTGAAAATGTCTGTACCATTTTGTACAAACAATCATATGATTGTTTCAGCCAGATTCACAAGCATGATCAGGGCTACCTGAGCTATCACTTGATCCACTAAGTGATGTGTATATCCAAAGTTATATACAATAATAGTTTTATTTTTATAATTATAGACATGTTATAGATCAATATTAAGTGAGTCAACGCATAAAAAGAATCTCTGTAATTATTATGAATATGAACTCTAAATTACACAGAATATTCCACAAAGATCACAATCATCAAGACCAGGCTAGCATGGCTTTAAGAAGACGTAATCCAATATCAAGAACAAATAGAAGCAACTCCAACACTCGTCAAATCTGCCATTGGTTCTCTCTTTCTCAATCTTTGCTACCAAGACATCCTGGATGAAAAATCCAATATAATATAGATTTATATCCATAATCATTTAAAGTGATCAACAGAAAACACAAATTTACATATAAGAAATACATACGACATAACACCTGTGTCTTTTCATAAAAAGCAACTTCTAAAATATTGATCCTTTTCTATTTTTGGACTTGTTCCATGCTTCTGAAGCGAGATCAAAACTTTGATCTGCAACTCTTGGCTAGCCATAATATTCAAAAGATATTACTATGCCAACTATCCCTTGACTGTTGAACTTATCTATGGCACCGTGCGCTATCTCCATCTCCCACGTTTTATCCAAGATCATTCCCGCTATATCGCTGTCATCTCTACGACCTTGTGGCAAATGTGGAACTTGTACTGGCTTCACGGCCGACAAAATCTGGCACCACTCTCTTCCTCCTCCATATCCCACTTTCTCTCTCGGACAGTTTGTCACATTGACAAACTGCTCCCTTCACAAACATAGTCATATATCAGCTAGTCTTTTTCGTTGTTCGAGGTCCACCACTCCGCGATGTGTCCCTCTATAAATAATATTTGAATAAAATAAAATATTAACTACAAAAAAAATATATTCGCTTGCGGCCTCCGCCCCCCTCCTTTACCCTTCTGAGCTCTGATTGTTACCCTCATCAATACAACATAATGTAATGATCAAAAAATCAAATACCCTATAGTTCTTTTATCGTCTTATTCTTCTAAATTATCACCTGAGCTACAACTTCAATTGCTACATTCATGTTTTCAAAAAAAATTATCTGGGAGGAAAAGGCCAAAAATTGCATCTTACGCACATGCGTTGCAACATTATCGTACCTATCAAGTATCGTCTTGACCTTGTGTTTAAATTAATTCGCCAAGATGCATTCATAGCGAATGAATGAGTCGTACGTACGATTCAGACCTAAACATATGATATCGCCAAGTGACACACTACGAAAAGTAAATGTAATATCAAATCCCCCAAGTTACAATGTTGAAATGTATATTTTATATTTTATTTGGTAAAAATATATCGTCTACTTCTTCTTTCCAGCAGCAGGAGCGGTAACGTTAAACTTGAAGAAAATAATGTCACCATCTTCAACAACATAGTCCTTACCCTTCTGCATATACTTGCCACCAGCTTTAACTGCATTGTCAGAGCCCAACTCCTTCAAATCATCGAATTTCATAATTTCAGCCATGATGAAACCACGTTCAAAATCGGAGTGAATGACGCCTGCAGCACCAGGAGCTTTAGTATTTTTACGTACAGTCCAAGCTCTGACTTCGTCAGGACCACCAGTAAAATAGTAAATCAGGTTAAGAGCAGCGTACCCCTTAATGATGATATTGGGTAAGGCAGATTTAGCTTCGGCCTCGATAGCCTTTTTTTCTTCTTCACTAGTAGCGAGTGTGAGGCGGTATTCAAAGGCAGCTGAATAAGGAATCATAGGGTCACCAGCAGATTTCTTATCGATCCATTCCTTGATCTTGGGAAGCCACTTATTCTTCTTGCGAATGTAGTCCTTTTCAGACAGATTGGCAAGATATATAACAGGTTTAGCAGTGATAAGATGGAAGTTGTTGATAACATCGACTTCTTTGTTGGTCCAAGTACCATGACGAACATCGTTACCTTCTTTAACATATTCTAGCACCTTTTCAATGGTAGCAGCCTCCTCCTTTTTAGCTTTATCGTTAGCATTGCCACCGTTACCAACACGACGAACAGCAGCATTCAATTCGGCAGATTGCTTTGTGAGGAATTCTTCATCTTTCAAACGCAATTCCTCACGAATGATTTCTAAATCACGAATAGGATCCAATTCACCTTCAACATGAATAACATCGGACTCATCAAAAGCACGAACAACATGGAAAATCGCATCAACAGCTTTGATGTGCGACAAAAAAGCGTTACCCAAGCCAGCGCCAGAGGAAGCACCCTTTACAAGCCCGGCAATATCAATAACAGTCAACTATTTACATAAAGGATCGATGAATTAACATGACTATGCAAAAGTCAACGGCGAATACTCACATAAGCAGGGATTTCTTTGGCAGGCTTGTAATGCTCACACAACCAGTTGAAACGCTTATCAGGAACAGCAACACGAGACTCCTCAGGGTCTGGCAGATGTCAAAAACAAGAATGCGGTTTTGGTTAGGATCTAGAAGTATAACTGTCTCCAGTACATACCAATGGTACAGAAAGGATAGTTCTCGGCAGCAGCAGAAGCATTTGTGAGGGCGTTGAAGAAGGTGGATTTACCGACATTGGGGAGACCAACCACACCAATCTTCAAGTTGTTGGAGGGGCGGCCCAGCATGGTCTTTTCTTCCTTGACAGCCTTCTTGGGTGGCATGACTGATCGTGGCATTAAACTTCTGTTTCTTTTCACTTTTGAGCATGATTTTGATACTTACTGTAAAGTATAGATTACAATGGAGAAGGAGTTCTATCAACTTCGATGGTTTGCTTTTCAGTTTACAAACTAGAAAATTTTTGACCATGATGTCACGTTGTTAGTCACGAAAGACCTACAGAGTCTATGGTGTTGATGCTCGCCATGCTATCATGTTTATGGTTCTCTAGTACGAAAAACGGGCCATTGGGAGCGACAAAGATTTGCAGATGATAACATTTAGTGACATTTATTTGAGTTGAGAGTTACTTTCTTGGGATATATTGCCTCATATTGTAAAAATAAAAATAAAAAAACTATTCTCGTATGTTGATTCCATGAATAAAAAGATACCCGAGTGTAAATGTTGGGTTGTACATTGTATGATGATAAAAATCCAAGAATTGTAATACAATATTTGGATGGCAAGGCATTTAACTAATCTAATTGAGAAAAAGAAGTTGATGGCGGTGTTGGATATGATACAATATCAAGTTTTGGTCATTCAAATGTGTTTTCAATGCTCCCAAGATTGGCCTTTGATGATAAATCCTTAAACAGCTTTCTCTCTAGTATAAATTTCCCCTCTTTATATCTATTTTCAGCGTTATATGCTTTAACCTAATAGATCAAAAAAAAAATAAAAGGTCAGTTTCTGATATTTCACAGCAACAGCTCATTAATTCAGAAACGAACATATGTCCATCCAAGCATCTTTGAGCATTGAATACATGATATATCTCGAACTTTATGTAATCCAGTCGTCATGTCTCTATCTTCTGCTTTACCAAATATAATGTTCACTCTATTTTCAGATGATTCAATTATAATGAGTAAAATGTAAATGCAGCCTGCATTAGATGCGTATTTACACTTTTTCAAATAGAAAAGCTGGACCGTGTTGACCTCGAAATTGCTATATGGTTGAGTTTAGAGTTTATCCTATATGCATGACGAAGATAAATAATAGCTTACGCTTGATATAATAGCTTCCGATGTTGCTAGATGGGCACCGCATTCAGAGCAGCCAAACACAATGGATGGGCCCTCCAAGTAGGTGCGATAAAAAAGTCCCATAACAGCTGGATGGTTTAATGATTGAGCTCTTTTTTATAGGATAGATAAGTATTTACACACAGATAGACACAGGCACAGGCGCAGATGTTCAATTGCAGATATGTAATTGAAGAGAAAAAGACGCAGAAGAAAAAGACAAGAGGAAAAAGAAAAGAAAAGAAAGAAGTATATGTAAAGAAGGGGAATAACCACACAAGACAACACAGCTTGCCTTTTGTATGGATGAGAATCGTCACATTCTGTCAGATGATACATGATATACTATTGTGAGGGGTCGTCTACACAATGTAGATGACTTGCACAGGTACATAAATGATATGCTCACTCAACCTGTATGTATTAAGAATGGCTAAAAAGGAAAAAGACTACAATTGAGCAACATCAATAAATTGCGAACAACTACGTTATTGGTGTGACAGATTAGAGCAAAGGTTGATGAACCGTATTCTCAAAGAATTAGGAAGACTAACTCCAAGACATCAGTAAAGCCATTGTTATTTCCAGGCCTGTTTAACCCAATGTTAATAGCATTGAAAGGCTTAAATTAAAGCTATACTTTATTGTGCGTCATTTGCGTTTGTAAAAAAGAAAAAAGAAAAAGGAGTAGGTAAGCCTAGGCATTGCAGTAGCAATGTTTACGCATTAATGGCAGGTTGATCGAGATTTGCTGTGGTAGCGTTGCTTACGGCAACAAGTGAATACCTTAAAAAGAAACTCAATTGTATATTTTGTAGATTTGCACTGGTATATGTTCTTTGCGAATACATCAACTATAGTAAATGTCCCAAACTTGCGTTTTGCAGGCCAATTTTCTTTTTTTTTGTCCGCCTCTCGAAGTGTTGGTATAGGGCCATTGGATACCATTTCCATGGTGATATACTCTCTGATAAAGGTACTTAGCGATACCTACTACAAGCATTGATTGAATAGAAATATTCAGCACAAATAACTTTTCATGCTTTCGATACGCTTAATTCGCTCTGGTTTTCAAGTGAAGTTCATTTTCTGATGACCTGTTATGAGGCATGATCGCATGTAGCATAATCCGGTTTGCTACTTCCTCACAGATCAACGACGCGTTAAAAAAGAAGGGAATGGCAATACATACTTTTCATGTATGTCAATTATCTCAAGAAGGTCTGCAAAAAAGTGTCGTTTCTGTTTGGAGTATAATGGAATGTTATAGGCTTAATGTTTAATGGTCAGCCTCTAGCAATTGAAATATAACAAAAATTAAACGAACCTATCTTGTGATGGATAACTGTACCATTCACAAATCACATTCAATGATGAGAAAGATCGAGGGCAAAGGCTACAGAGTCATATATTTACCTCCATTTTCACCAGAATTGAACTCATTTGAGAACTTCTGGGCTCTCGTAAAAAAGAAAGGTAAAGCATGAGAACCTAATGGCTGTGGAAAATTTATCTCAAAGGATTGCTGATGCTTGCAACATTGTACGTGATAGTAATCTTTGTAGATTCTGTGGCCACTCTAAGCGTCATATCAGTTATTGTCGAGATAAAATACACCTTTAATGAATTCAAACTGCCAATACTTTTTTTAGTAAGCCCCAAATTGTTTTTTTTTAGAATCACCATTTAAATTTCTAAATTAACACAACATTGTGTTTCTCTCCCTTCTTCTTTCACTCTCTATCTTTTTTTCCTTTTCTTTTTATTTTTGTGGTTGTTGTTTGATAATTTTCAGTGTATCACTTAAAAACTGTACATTTAATTTATACCACACGAAGAAAATCAAAAGAAAAAATAAATCAGGAACCCAAAATCTGACTATATCATAAACTACGAGGAAAAAACACACACACACACACGCAAAAAAAGAAAAATAAAAAAAATAAAAGAGAGAAGAGCAAAGTTGATTTACAGTTTTCTCGCTATATAATATACAAGGGCGATCCATTTAGAAAATACATTATATTCAATTGTATTGCACACAATGGATACCAGCAACCATATTTCAAGGTTTGCATTAATTTCGTTCGTTTATGATTCACAATTTATGCATATTAACATAAATTCAAACGCGATATAGTGGTTTAAATCATTGGTATGAACAAGAAGAGGGTGAGGAAGACGGCAGAACTGTCCGCCGACCTCGCGCTGAAACCATGCCGACGCAATCAACATCTCATTTAATGATTGATCCGAACCGCCACCATCATCATTGGATAAACGAGACCATACAAAGTCCAACTACGCCTACAACAGATCAATTATTAAAAGGGGATGATGGCAATACGATTGCAAGCACATTTGCTTCATTAGGTTTGGACGAAAGCAACTCGTCTTCCAGCACTATTCATTCAAGTTTTTCGTTGTCATCTCTGCAAACACTGTCTGAAAACCACCCATCCCAAGCTGAATGGTACAATGCAAATTATTTTAGGAGTGAAGACCTTCGTTCCTCGGTTGCCAATCTTCGATTCTCTCATCATCAACAAAATAGACCCCGTGCTATGAGCGCTGTAGACCAACAGCAGCAAGAGGATAGTAGCCCCCTTTTGCCTCATCGATCTATTTGGTATTCGGATTTACAGCAGCAGCAATTTAACAATCGTCCGTTCTTGAGAAGCTCCAACAGCTCTGCTGACTTGTTGGAGATGATTGCGAGACAAAGAAAAACGACGGCCACTGCTGCAAACTCTCCAAGCGGCTCGCATTCCATCATTCAGAATGAAGACGTAGAGGCCAATATGAATGGATGGACAAGGGTAACGTATTATTCTTTCTCTCACTTGTCATTTTGTTGTCGTAATTGATATTGCCCTTATCCCCCCCTCCTGTGTGTCTATGAATCATTCTGTACATGTATAAATATAACTTCCATCTTCCCCTTATTTTCCCCTTTCTTAAAACATGGTACTAAAATAGAAATGTTCTGGTGTATATTTATAGGACTCATTTACGGCTGGCGGAAGTCTATCTTCATCGTACGAACAACTATCGAACGGCAGCATCAATTTGGCAGACATGGTGATGGACGCATCCTCTTCCTCGATATTCGACCAATTGCCTACTCGATCGCTATGGCTGGGCCAGCTTGAACTAACGAATCAATCGACAAACGAACTCCAAACGATTTTTTCCAAATTTGGCATCATCGAGAGCATCCGTATTTTACCCGACCGAGAATGCGCTTTCATCAACTTTACAACCGTGGAAGAAGCACTGAAAGCAAGAGATGCGCTAGTCAACAAGATGGGAAACCGGCTTTATTCTCATTCGATGTCCTCAGTTAAAGTAGGGTTTGGCAAACCGGATGCTGTGCCACCCGGCTCTGTGGCATCGTCACCTACCACCACCACCACCACAACTAGTGCTACTGCAGCTACAGCCGCAACAGCAAATAGCAACCTGGCGATGGGGACAAACGAAAGCGCACAAGGGCCCACAAGAGCGCTATGTAATGCTTACAGCTTGTTATATGTCATAGTAAAACTAACATGCTGTTGTTTTTATAGGGGTGGGTAATATTCCAATCAACACCACGCAGGCAATTTTGGGCTCTGTATTCTCTTCGTTTGGTAAGATTGAATCTGTTCGTGTTCTGACTCATAAAAATTGCGGCTTTATCAACTTCTTTCACCAAGAAGATGCTGTAAAGGCTAAAAACTCGCTTCAAAATAGCGAGATAATGGGCCCTGGCACTGGTCCAGTGAAAATAGGATTTGCAAAAGTTCCTGCAATCAAATTACACAACAACAATAATGCAACTACCAATGGCGGCCTTGTGGGTAGCATTCCAGATGTCGTTGCTGGTTTTCAATATCCCTCAACAACAACAACAACAACAACAAAAACGATAGACGTCGCACAGCATCAACTACAACAGTATCACATATTGGGGAGCCCGAGCGACACCACGAATCAATGCCAACACACGCTGAGCGACCACCAAAAGCAGCAGCAAATGATGGTTTACATGATGGATATGATGGGCAGCAGCAAAAGAAGCAGTGCCAGTGCTAGTGCCAGTGTGTTCTCTGGCATCATAACTGAACGTAAATTGATTATGCAAGAGTTTGGCGAGGATGATTCGGATGGTCCGATCTTTGACGGTAAACATTAATAACATTGCCCCTCAAAATTGCAACAGCTAAAAACGGAACGGTGTCTCTCCTTAATTAAACAAAATTAGGCCTTCATTTACCTCATCACTATTACCACGGTATCCCTGCTGCTCCAGAACTGGGCCAGTCAAGAAAGGTAGACATCTCCCGCCTGAGGGACATTAGAAAAAGATTAGACACCGGAAATGTTTCGACAAAAGAGTTGGAAATCATTGCTATTGAATGCGTCGACGAGCTCGTAGAATTGTGCAGTGGTAAATAATTGCGTTGCATGAGAATGTTAATATGGTCCAATTAAACATGGCTTACAGATTACATTGGGAATACAGTTATCCAGAGACTGTTTGAGCGATGTTCGGAAATGACAAAATCGATTATGCTTGAAGCCGTAGCGCCATTTTTAGCTTCTATCGGCGTCCATAAAAACGGAACCTGGGCGGCACAAAAGATCATCGATACGACCAGATTCCCCGCGCATATTTCTCTTATTTGTGGCCATATCAAACCTTACGTGCCTGCATTGCTATTAGACCAGTTTGGGAATTACGTGGTGCAGTGTTGCTTAGGACTGGGCCCTAGCCGCAACCAATTTATTTTTGATGCTATTGTGGATTCGTGCTGGGAGATTGCACAGGGCAGGTTTGGCGCACGAGCAGTCAGAGCAACATTGGAAAGCCCACATGTGACAAAGAGACAACAGGTATGGCAGGTGTCAATGTAAGCTACAGGTTACTAAACTGACGTTTTTGCTGATTATTCGTATTTCACTTTGACAGAAATATGTAGCTGCTTCGCTTGTGCAACATGCCTTGCTTTTAGCCACCAACGCAAATGGAGCACTTTTGCTGATTTGGCTGCTAGACACTTCTGGCATACCGGGCCGTTATCGCGTCTTAGCACCTCGTTTATTACCTCATCTAGCGCAGTTATGCACTCATAAGCTAGCCTCTCTTACCGTACTCAAGCTTATTAACCAGCGACAGGAGCCCGAGGCAAGGGCTCTCATTATAGATGCTCTATTTTTCAGCCCAAACAACAGCAGCAGTAGCGAAGTTTCTCCTTTGATTGATGAGGTGCTCCATGACCAGGTACATGGCGTGAGTCTAGTTCAGAAAATCCTCTCCAGTTCATACATCGAATTGAGAGAAAGACAGCGTATTGCTGAGCGGGTAAAGCAGATATTATGCAAGTTAAAATTACAACATGTGCAGGGATACAAACGATTGATGGAAGAAATCAATATGGTGATGGTCGATTCAACCCCTGGTGCAAGTTTAGGGGTTACATTACCTGGTCAATTTTCAATTAATCCAGATCTAGCAGCCGCTTTGCAAGCCAAATACAAGATTACAGACAAAGATGGCGTTAGCGAAGAGCAAACTGCATTCATGGTGGCCAATTTCTATGCAGCTGCCGCAGCGGCGACAGCTGCAACAAACATTGCAACGCACAGCCACACTGCTCAAACGCCCGTGAATTATGGAGAACAAAATGACACTAAAGTGCAAACAAAAACAACACTTCCACATCAGTAGAATACCTGAAAAAAAAAAAGAGAGCGAAAACCTCACAAAAAAAGGAATCTATGATACCCAAATTTTCCCCTATATCCTTCGTTATATCCCCTTCCATCCCTTTTGACATAGAATATTTTTAAGTTAATCGCACAAAATTTTCATTTTTTGAATTACAACCGCACGCTCAAATCCTTCCCTTTCCTTATTTATTTGCACAATCACAAAAAGTAATCAGTTTACAGTACATTCATTTGAATATGAAAGCATCAATATAGTCATAAAATCTGGTATCCTACCCTATAAAAATATAGCAAAACAATTTATTCCTGATGTTTTCTTCAATCAATCAGCAGCTCAATGTGTACATGGATGGTCATGCTCAAGGTTTTAAAAACGGGAAGCTTGATACATAATCGATTCTTCAGAGTCTGTAGATCCCACTTTGATGAGATAGAAAATATCGGATACAACACCATTATTTGTATACAAATGACACTATCACTTAGTGTGATATGTTTCATTCTCAAGATTGACCCAGGAACATGGGCAGATGTGACATACTAAATAGTTGGCCTATGCCTTGACGTGGCAAAGCCCTCTGCCTTATCTTGGCATTACCATGGCAACTGTGAGAGATATTACGATATTGTTCAGTGAGGGCAATTTGATATGAAATGTTGTATACTGCTGATCCGTAGTAAACCAGAATGCGTGTAGTGCTTGTAAGAATTGGTACTACACATGTAGCCAGTGTGTGTGTATATCACAGCCTCATCATCATATTTTTTTTTGTATAATCTCTATATATTCAGTCTAGTGTAATTACCAACTCTATGATACTCGCCAGATAGCAATTGCGTTTCTATCAGCCAAATACAAAAATTATCTTGCTTTTCTCTTTATCAAAATATGCGTGCGTTTATATGAAATTTTTTGTATTGGCAAAAAAAAAAAGCATGTATACAAAACTATCTTTGAAATGTGATGGAGTAAAATAATTTATCGGCAAAAGGGTAGAATGATGTATTATTTTATTGTCAAGGTGGCATTTCTAATTGCTAAGATTACTATTTTGGCCATTGCTTACTATATAATATACATTGTGGATATTACCAGACAAGTAGTAATTGACAGCAATGTATAGTGTAAGTTTATGGTGATAAACTCCTTTATGATGATATATGTTGATCAGAAGGAGCAGATCGACTAGAGTAGTAAGATCTAATCCAAGTTTTAATTATAGTATTAAATAGAACAAGAACAAGAACAAGAACAAGCAGAACTAGAATTAGATGGTTGTTTTCACAAAGGTTCCAATATCTGGTAAAAGTTAGGCCTATTTATACTAATTGGATATTTTATATAAAAATGAGACATCAATGTAATGTGAATCGCTACAAAAATTATACATAAACGTGGGCACGCTTTAATGAAGAGCAAAATAAAATCTATTTAAAGTTTGATTTATATAGGCATAACCAGGGCTATCTGAGCATCACTTGCTTATCAACTGTTTTACCTTGACCGTCTTCCAAACAGTTTTGATTTTCATAATTAACAAACATTTCGTCATAGCTTCTGCTAAATGAACCATAGAAGCAAGGTCTAACCTGGATAACACAGCGTTATCTTATAAGTATATTCGTACTATCGATAAAAAAAGTTGATATAAATATAGGAAGTTATAAGCCGAAACCAGTGATTTTCATATAAAAACTACATATATCCGCATATACGTTTTAATACAAAGCAAAATAAAGCCTGTCTTAAACTTATACACAATTAGGACTATCCCATAGGAATTTGATTTCCATTGGGCGATATGTGTATCAAAAGCAATGTGCAAAGCAGTTTGTCCCTAACAAATCCTTAAACTGACGAATTAAAATAAGGCACTATTTGCTACTGGTTCTAGTACTCTTGCAGCATTATTTGCTGCATTAGATCATTTATTCAAATCAAAGACGGATAAGACAGCTTTTCAAATAGTAGAAGTGTATTATTTGATCCATAAATTTAAGTCTACCAAGCTAATTTCGAATAAGTAGGATACTGCTAATTCACATCTACGTCAATATGCTAAATCAAGACCTTTTATTTCACAACAAACTTGGTAGCAAGCGTATTGCGATAGTTTAGAATGAATATACGGCTGCAGAATGTGTTCATAAAGTAGACAGCGAGACTTGAATGACAAGCATTTTTGTCATTCTATGACACTGCCATGAATGAAAACCATAAAAGTAGAATATACTTGTATTTTAATGCGCGGTTCACATGAGAAAATCTCATAAATACTGTTTTATTATTCATCATAACTCATTACATTGGGGTGTGTATGCATAGTAATTTAATATACTAGTTCAAATCTATTTAATCGTCGGAATGACGAGACGATGGAGACAAATGTATGCGTTTATAGTCTTGCTGGTATCGAGAAGAATGCTGTTTACGTTTATTGGTAGCAGAAGCATGGCTGGTAAAGGAGCTATCGCTATCAGTGGCGCTGCCTCTTCTTGATACGGAAGGTAAGCCCATTGGCACTAGCAAAGAACGCAGATATTCATTCTAATGAGTGGATTATGTGTCAGTGTAAATTCCTCTATTATACAAATGAAATAGCTTTTTTTACATACCTCCTTTTCAAGCTTTTCCAACTTTTGTACATCTGTTTCTTTTTCTTGTTTGAAGCGAGCCATAAGATGTTCCAATTGCCCAACACGATCAAAAAGAGTATGATCCGAAGAATAATCGCTGGTGCTAGAGGGAGCAGTGACAGCAGAAGTGGAAGTAATGGTGGAAGTAGAGGAAGGTAGAGGAGATGATGTCATGAAGCATCGATTATCATACTCAGAAAGTAATAGTTGCTTTGATGCTAATAACGGATGGTCTGAATCAATACGTCTTAATGCATTTTCAAATTCCTTGGAACGCTGTTCCAGTTGATCGCATTTGCCTTGAAGTTCTCGTTCTCGTTGCTTACGACGATCGCGAAATCTCGCACTTGCTCCTGCATTTCTTCTTCTTTTTTCTGCCAAAACTTCTTCAGATGATAATACTCGATCTGATGTGTTGGTTGAAGAGAGTGGATCCGACGGTCGGTGGCTTGAGTCTGCTTCGTTTACAGAGTATCTATAGGCATTTGTGTTTTTGTGCTGCTTCTCTTGCTGCTGTTGCTGCTGTTGCTGCTGTTGTTGCTGTTGTTGCTGTTGTTGCTGTTGTTGCTGTTGTTGCTGTTGTTTCTGTTGTTGCTGTTGGTGGTGTTGAAATTGACTGAATAATGCCCATAAGGTATGCTGATCTGGTGTAGTAGCTGGGGTATAAGAAGATGAGGATGGAGAAGATGGAGAATGAGTAGAAGGTAGTTTTTGATGGTATGTAGATGAAGAAAGAGGAGGAGACAGCAACTCTGACTGCCTCTCCTTGTTGAAATACTCTCTCTGGTGTGGTTTTGGTAATATTGTCAATGATTTCAGTGGTTTATCGTAGCCAGAGGAAGGCGGTGATGCTGGCATGAATGTCTGTTGGTTGCTGGTTGATCTAGATGTGAGCATGGAAATTGGGGGTAAAATGTTGGACGGGCTGGATTCGTTTGCCATCGTTTCTATAATATGTATGAACCACAAAACTGAGAAAAAAAAAGTGAAAGAAAGTGAAAGAGAAAAGAACGAGAAACGAAATTCTCTCGTTCTCTCTCTCTTTTTTGTGCCTGAAATGTAATGATAAAATCGGAATGTTCATATCATGATATAACTGGATTGCGCCATTTTATGGCGACATTTCCGTTTCTTATTGCGAGAAACTCACTCGAAAAGGAAATCTAACCTACCCACCCTCTCTACTGACCATCGTGTGAAAATAATTATCTTTCATTACACAATACCTGGCTTTCGCATTTTTATGTGAGATGATAAGGAGCAGGAGCGTCTCCTTCACGTGTATTCGGTGCGCGTATAAAATATTGATAAGATACGAGAATGTTGACAATACATGTATTATCACATTGTACATTTGCCAATCAGTTTCGCATTGTAATACAATACATGTTGCCAATCATGCATTAAAGAATAAAATTAGCCTGAGAGTTACATTATCATATACTTGGTATTTACAATGATGAAACTTTATTGCACTGCTATGATGCGATATTCTGTACTATTTCGTTATTATTAAACGATTAGAGGTGCTCAAGCATTAACAGTAAACATGGCAAGATCGTGATTTGGCCTTGCCTGTGTTGCTGCAGTTACAACATTTTATTATTCAGTAGTCAGACGAGGTAGTATTTGACTAGCTAAATGCACTCTAATCGCCACATTACCAGTGTATTGATTGTGTTGTATAAATTTGTAACAGATGATGATAGTCTATTTCCCACCTGCTCTGGAGTGGTTGACTCTTTTTCTTTCTATATAAACAACTTTGATGTTATCATCACATTACACGGAGGGCATGTTGGTACTTTTTTTTTTTTTTACTAACGTAGCATGTTTATAGCCATACTATGGGACATTATTATGATCTAATAAGTTGTTAATATTAGGCCATAATAACAAACAAATAAGCCTTTATTGTTTACCAAAATAAATGACCACAAAATGTCAAAAGCAGGACTTCTTGCAGTGTTTTAGGTTCTCCTTATAGTTTCAAAAAAATATGAAGCGCAGATCCTGCAAATCCATAATTTTATTACATTTGTATAACACAAGGTTGTTGCAAAGTTGCTCTTTGAATAAGATAAAGAAGATTGATGAAACTGTATTCAAAACAAATAAAGAAAAAAGAAAAAAATAAGGGAGGGGGGTATAATACACTGCAAAATGGTTACACTACCAAATCAAGCACTTTTTCCAAACACCATAATACATACGTTTGCTTGTATTCTACAATTTTATCAACGGCACTTTTGGGTCCAATGCGATTGCGATTTGCCTGATTTGCCACTTGAGGATGCGCCTGAAGATACTGCTTCTTGGCTCTTGCAGACGCACGCTGAACGAGTTCATCCTCAGGATCTGTCTTGTATAAATCACATTTGCTGCATTGAACGCATTTTGTGCCAGGTCTATAACGAAAATGCTGACAAAAATGGGAGTAGGATTCTATTATTTGGATTAAGTCGTCATTCATTTTGGACAAAGAGTCGATATGTACCTTTTGCAATGTCTTTTCTGCAGACATAGCACATTGCATAACCACACCGGCACACAATTTTGTTGCAGCCATCCGATTTTTGAAACGACAATGAGCAATTCGGACACTAGATATAAATGTAGATATATAGATATATATATGATTGCAATAAGAGCCCTACGATAGAAATTTTGCTTACTGTGCGCTTCACTGCATCTGCCATAGCCTTTTCTACATAGAGTCGAAGACCATCCGTTTCTTTTTCCCAGCATTTATGTGGCCCCCGCATAGGACGGCGGCAATCCAAGCATGTGATGGTTCTACAAGCTGGATTTTGACACACAAACGAAACACCTCGTCTTGATCGAGCTACTCTGGCATACGCAATTTCCAAGTCATTCTTCAGGTCCCACTGATGGAAACAAATCGATTGAATGAGTAATGATAGCAATGATGAAGCAAGAAAAAGAAGAGAAAGGTTATCTTCTTTGTACGCTACAAAACTAAAGGCCAATATTTCAACTACCATGATCCATCGAGCTATATGCTGTATTGCGTGATTTGCATAGACTAATGTGGAATGCAGAGGTTTTGTGGATTTATCTAGCTCAAAGTAGGAGCAGCCGCAGCATTGGATACGTTGCTCGTCAAGACGGTGGCAATTTTCCAACAATGCATTCTCGTAAGCCTTCCAAACGTCTTGGCTCACCACACGTTGTAACATTTGTGTAGGTAAGCAGCCCTGACAGTCGACTGTTGAAGAAATGCACTGAATACGTGATTGGCCCCGCAATGCACCTTGGCCAAATAGTCCCTCCGACATGTAGTGATTGATACAGTCATGACAGAATGCATGGCTCCCTTCTGTGCAAAATGAAAGCTGCTCAAAAGTGAGGTCCCCATAGCAACAATCACAGGCCATCAGCTGCTGATTATCTGTGTATTCGATTAGATTGATTTTCAGTGCTAAATTTTTGTCGTCCAGGATTTGCAAATCAATACTGCGTTGATTTATTTGTTTCAATTGCTCCAATAAGTCATGATCCGAAATTGGGCCATGTGCAGGCAGACTGCTTGTTGTTGACCAATGCATGAGAAGGTTCCGCAGCGTATTCCAAAATCCACCTGATCCCATCTCCTTGAGCTGATCGAAACTGTGAATATAATCCCAATTATTTTCTGCCAGCACAGCTCGAATAGACGACTTCCAAACCTGTATATACACATATATATATATGTATATTATATAAATAAATACACGAGTGCTGAGAGAACGATGGGCACAGCGTATGGCTGTTGCTTTCTTACCTGCGGATAATCCTTTGTCAGTTGCAGTTGAGCCTGGCGTTTGTACTTCTCGCTTCTAATTCCTTCGGAAGAATCCATTTTGCCATAATTCAACCTCTCTGGCCATTTATTGCCCTTTTCCAGCAAAACATCCACTACGCTCTCGACATGAGCAAATTGACACTGCAGTAACTGCTCCCTCAAAAAACTAATATCGCAGCCTGGAAATATGTCGAGGGCGAGTATACGTAGGCACGAATTTAATCGGTTATCATGTGGCTGCTGGGGCACTGGTATCTGTGGATAATGACCGCCTAAATCGACCAGGATTTTCTCCGTGATTCTTTCAACTGGATTCTGTTTATAGTATTCGAGGCAATGGCGAAAATAGTCTGGATCTATTGATTTGCGCTGTGAATCTTTCCAGCTGTCATCAAATACACACATATGCATAGCGCAACGAATTTACCTCCTCTTGGAAACAGTGCTAGTAGTTGCTGTATATACTCATCTTGGGTACCTTTCTTGTGAAAATGCGATGATGCCATTTATTGTGTGGAAAGAAAAAGAAAAAAAGAAGCTAAAAAGAAGAGAGAGAGTGAGAGAGAGAGAGAGAAGGGGGCGTGCTTATGAGGTTTTCCAATTTTGGTAAGCAGAAGCAGGGTTTATATTGGTTTGCTTGCATGACAGTGTAGTCCAATGACGTTTAATGCAAAAACGTTGACCCACTCATTATCGCATATATAAAAACGGATGGACCCTTAATTTTGCTAGCCCTGCTCTTTTCTTTCAACTATCATAGACTAGCTTCAAAATATGCCGCCAAACGTTGTTCTTGCTGCTCGTACATCTGGTTTAGCCACTCCCTCAAAACACGATCAAGATCAAGTATTCACTTGGGACGAGGTCCACTATTATGTTTGTAAGCATCTGGTACATTACATTTGCATTGCATATTAACACCAGCACCCTCGAAACAGCTACAAATCAAATCAAGTCGATTCATCGCAGCAAGCAAGTCCAAGCTGTCTACAACCAATGGATGGAGGATACACTGAGCAAATATGGCTCTATTGAAAACTACCTCCTCTCTACAAAGCTGCGCTTCGAGCCTATTCAAGATAGGAATCGCCCACCTGTCGTCATCCTCCCCAATGATTTCCCTTATTCGGTAGAGGCAGGTATCCAGCACATCCTGCTCTGGTCCCAAATTCCTCTTTCTAGAGACTACATTGAACACATTTTGGAATCAAACTATGGACACAAGCAGTACGAGTGGGTGTATTTTGTAAACCCACCAGAAATTCAAAGCGTTCGTAAATTGCCTCATGTGCATGTCTTTATGCGCCAACGCATTAATTAATTCCACTTGAGACTCATAACATACAGATAGAAAACAGCCTCCTTACATCAATTGAAATAAAACATTAGTATTGTACAGTATCATTCCCTTTTTGTGACATAAAATCACTCGAAGCACCAACATCATCAGCTACACCAATGAAAACTTTGTTTGCGTTTACATAATCGAGTCTGGAACCCTGAATACGAACGAACCAACGCCTTGATACTATTTAACATCGTGGTCGCGCCGTTTGTTTCCGATTGTATTGAACATGACGTACGGTACATGGTTGCATCTAAAAAGTATTTTGCGCGCCAAAGCCAGCTACACCCATTGGATTAGCGCAATCTCGGATTCCCTGTATATTTGTTCTGGTAGTGGCTTCATCTATACTTGTCTGATTTTATCCATCTTTAGATTACTTTCAAATTAAATTTGTCCTAATGGCAGTCTCAATGTAAGCGAAATTTCGAGTGCAAAATCAATCACATGTGTAGAAAAACGCACAAGACGTGGGCTGTAATCTACCCCCCCCCACACACACACCGAGCTACGGTGAAAAATTCGACCTTCGTTCTTATGGGGGTGCGCAGATCGGGATTCTGGACATAATTCTGGATAACAATTGGTACATTTGGAAGCTTGCGTGCCCCAATGGCAATAGTTGTTTTACGGTCTTTTTGCAAGCATTCCCCTTGACATACCACTGGTTCGCCATAGAGAGGCTCCTCAAAAGAATATTGATTATCTTGGAAAGTCATTTAAATTTGAAATAGCAATAAACACATGTTCCACTGTGTGTACGTTATGTGGTTTAGAGTGATGAAGAAAAGCAGCTATAAGGATATATCTGATTCTAAGAGGTAACAGATGTTGTTTATTATATTTGGTATGGTGTGCATGGATATGTAGTAGATTTTGATTTTACAACAATGTTAAAATAACAGATGTTACAACGAATAAACCGAACGATGAATTATCAACAAATAACATGTGGGCTTACAAGATCTTGCTAAGTACGTCAAATATACCACCCTTGGGGCATTTCACAGGCCTGAAACTAATATCAAGTACACCAATATCCAAATCTCCTTGAGGAGCAAGTTTTTTGAAG
Organism: Parasitella parasitica; assembly: GCA_025201805.1. Taxonomy (NCBI): domain Eukaryota; kingdom Fungi; phylum Mucoromycota; class Mucoromycetes; order Mucorales; family Mucoraceae; genus Parasitella; species Parasitella parasitica. The sequence goes on along the minus strand of MU619362.1, from coordinate 33,650 downwards.
GCTGTTGGGGTCAAGTCGATTGCTTTTCCAACCTTGCATGCTGCGCACAAGTCAATGATCTTGACGATAATCTTTTTGTGCTTCTGGCGGTTGTTTGTGATTTCCATGCACTTGTAACACTGCTCAAAATTATGCATTGCCTAAAAGAACATGGTGGTTTTCATGTAAGTCTAACTGTCAAGCTTACTATAAAAAAAAAAAAAAAAAAAAAGCATGATATACATCAGTATTGCGATTGAAAAAAATCAATCAGGTTTGTTGATTAATTGAGTTGGTAAAAAAAAAAAAAAAAAGGCTTACCATGGCTCCAATCATGTCTGTAATCTTGGCATCAACACGGGGCAAGTTGTTTCTGCCAGAGTAACAAGCAGCCTTTTTAAGATCATTACCAGAGTACCTGTATAAATAGAGTCAGTTACTGCCAACAGCTGCAAATCAAGCAAACTAACCAGGTGACTCTGTGTCTTTTGTCTAAACTATTACTGTTAATGCCGCCATACTGGCTCGGATCCATGATACGTGCAACACCACGTCTACCGAATGGCGTGCTATTTGCAGCTTTGGAAAATGTAAAGAGGAATGTAAAAATGTACGCAATCAATAAGAATTTCATTGCAAGTATAATAAAATATTTAAGAAATGGAAGGGAGAGGAGGGAAGGAAAGCTTGAAAATGAAAAAGTTTTTATACTTGACGAGATCAGAAATGTCAGTTTTCAGGAGGCTGTGAAAGAATACAAACAGTAAAAATGCACGTTTTATTTGAATATAAAGAATTGAAAAGACAGGGGGAGCATCTGGTAATAGTAAAGCTATATATATTCATCTTCAATATGCGAATCAAGCATGCTGCAACGTGCTTGATATGTTTATGGCAATAACCAGATTTCGAACGTAACTTTATTGATTGTATCCAAAAATCCAAAAGCTCCTTAAAATATTGATTAATATGGAATTTGCCACTGGAGATTAGTTACAATTGAATTATATGCATATTACATGCTCGTAATTGCCTTATACTATGCACATCAGCTGATCCGCATATTTTTCATTGTTCGAAAATATCAATATAAATGATCGTTGATATATACAGTACCCTCTTCTCGTCAACGTATAAATGCATATCGTTCTTTTGTCATTTAAAGAAAGAAAAAAAAAGACTATTGTATATACAAGCCCTTGGAATTAATATAAAATTACCTCCCCCTTCTTCTCCTCCTCTCGAAGCAAGAGAGGAGACAAAATATTCTCGAGGATTTATACATTTTATATAGAAAAGAGAGCTTGATTACTACGAGTGGTAATAAGAGGCAAGGGAGGGAAATATTCAATCTTGGACTAGTGAAATTATACAATTTAAACTTTCCCAAATATACAGTCTTTATATGATCATTACCTTGGTATATTTGTAAAGAAAAATACACTAACGAGCAACCGTGATGAGCATGTTCATACATCTCGTAGAACATTACTGTAAATGCTTTGCATGGCTTCTTTGAGTGATTCTTTGAGTGTTTCTACGGACCCTCCTTCTTTCTTTCTTACATGCCTTTTGGGGGGGGGGGGAATTGATCATTTGCTAATACTAATGAATCTTTGCACCTCCTGCTTAACGTTTTCTCGGTATAAAAATACATGCACAGTGCTACTGCTCGGCTAAAACAGCCGCAATTGATACATTTAGACTATAAATACATTTTCAAATAATTTATTCAATTGCATTGTATTTCAACACAACTAAAAATGCGGTTTAAAACACTACTCCTAGCACAGAAACGTGTCGTTCCTTTAGTTTGTGATCATTGACTTTTTAGAAAAGTCAGGGCATATCATTCTGTTGATTTCACAAGCAAGATCAATCGTAAATCTACGAAAGCACATTTGATTTCTGATGGTAAAATGAGTGTGTTGCAAATCATCACATTTAAAAGTGCCTTTTGTTTGGTGAATTTGCATCTGATCAAACTTGGGCTTCTTTAAACTAAAAATGTAAGCTACATTTATCCACTATGTTGGCGCTCAAGTTCAACCACGCAGTTGATCGGATAAAA